>CAJHQQ010000618.1:0-164229 GCA_905132885.1 Moricandia moricandioides | reverse complement strand
TGAAATGAAAACAATACATTGAGACTATTCGGATCGGCAAAAATGGAAACGATACAAACAAACAAGGATGTCATTCAACTTCTTAAAATGTCATATTCTACACAACAACAACAACAAAAAACGGAGATACAAGCATTACAAAGATTACACAAACTCTACAAACAAACTGTACCATCATCACAGGAGTTTTAAGTCGGAAAGCTAAAACCCCAACTTTCAATTTTAAAAAAAAAAAGAAAAAGAGGAAAAGAGACTGTAGTATTCGTACCAGTTATCTAACCGTAACCGATCTGGAGAAGAAAAAAAGGGATTCACTTTATTCAATATCGTCAATCCAATCACCATATATCCGACTGATTTTCGCTGGTCCTTTCCATTTCTGATGAGTTCTTATCCCAGGCTTCTGCGTAACCGCACTAGACGCTCGTTGCAATGCGACTCCGCTGTGATAATAACCAGCATCTGCATGATGGGAAACAACTCCCGGAGATATAAGTGTTGTTGTGTCTGAATGTCCTTTCGGGTTTGGCACTGTTTGCTTTATGTCTGGATTGAACGATACTCCGTCTTTTCCTTCTCCTTCCATGAGCCCTCCACCAAATCTATGCAACTCTGCAAATATCATCAACACTCAAAAACTTTAAAGCTACACACCACTTTGGAACTTTCTAAGGTCATAAAGCCTCAGACTTTTGTTTCCCATACGAATATTAGATATCAAAAGTTTCAAGATTTCAACTTTTTAAGGAACTTATAACTCAGCCTAGTTTCATTGCACTATCATAACCAATCAATGGTGCTCTTCAATAGTGTCCTCTAACGAGCTCAGCTAATACAAATCAAACGCTATCTTTATAGTATCGTTTGTAGCTTTCCTAATAGTCTCTTATTGCCCTTATATTCCCTTCTCACTAGTCCACTCATGAAACAACCATTGATTTAAACTTCTACTTACTCTTATAGTAAGTTATTAACTAACAAAAAGCTAACCAAAACCCCCCTCCCACCCAAAAAAGAAAGCAGTTCCATAAGATACATAACCTGAAAGACTTAACATATGGGATATAATCATAGCTCTCAACTTAGAGCTTGACGGTCAACTAATCTCTAATAACATTCTAACATAACCCAACCTACAAAAGGAAAGCTTGGCTAACTACAAAGAGACCTTGAGATCTTCACTAACTCGACAAAAAGGCGGTAACATTTACCTGCAGCTCCATGAGCAAAATGACACTTAGCACCAAATGGACAATACCCAGTAATCTCCCATTTATTGCAAATCCTTGTCTTCCAGTTTGAAGGCTTCACAATATCAATTCCAGTTCCACCACCAAGCACTACTACATTGCTATTACCACCACCACCGTAGCCACCAGGACCTAAGCTAATCGCAACGCTTTCTCTATTCCTAGAAGCTTCATCGTGCATAAACGTACAGCTTTCACCATAAGGACATCCTTCTTCAGTGTAAAACTTCTTACAATGTCTTCCTTTAAAAGATCTCCCACTCTCATCCGTCGTCGACGACGGGATCTGATACTCCTCCCGCGGCGGCTCAACCGTAGCGGGAGTTCTCTCCTCCTCGTGAGCCGCCACGATCTCCTGCCAATTCGGCGGTGGACGACGAAGCTCCTCCACCGTGTGAGCAAAGTTGCAATTCGTGACGTAGGGACAAGTCCCCGCGCGGAACTTGCAGCAGAGCTTCGTCTTGAAGAACATTTTCCCGATCGCTTTGGTGCGATTGCTCGCTGCGGATGAAGGCGACGGAGAGCCTCGCGTCTTCTTGTTCGGAGGACCATTGTCGCCGGAGGAGTTGTCCGGATTCACCGCCCAGACGCGGTTGTAGTCATCTTCCGTGGCCCAGACGGAGGAATCGCCGAGATTCGGGAACCAGTTATCGGGCGGAGGGTTGTTTGTGGGTATCACGTGAACTACATCTCCACTGGATTCACGCCGATGACTCATCGTTTCAAATCGAAGCCCTAATCTTGTGAATCCCCACCAGAAAAATCAGGGAAAAGCCGAGAAACTTCGTGATTTCCAGAAATGGATGATCTCGAAAACATCAAGTTCCGACAAATTTGGAGAAACCCAAGAAAGAAAGATAACTATTAAAATGAAAATAATGAATGTGTTCAACACAGATGGTTGAAGAAGATAGTAACTAAAGCCACTAAAAATAATCGTCGTGTAGATTTGATGAGATTTAGAAGAAGATATTTCGAGAAATCATTGTTCGCTAAAAAACAAATCAAACGTGTGTGTGGGCATTGGATAAGGTCTTTGTTCGGACAATAATTTAACCAAAGCTGACCAACAAATAAGTTACTAAATTTGTGTCTAGTGAGAAGATTTTAACAAGTTTTATACTATTTTCTTACTTTGTATTAAAGACTACTCAGCTATTGCCCATTCAGTGAATAGGGATGGCTCTGTGACGTGATTAAATCGTAGAGCTTCAAGCCGTAATTCTGAATAGTGAAGGTGAGTTTTCAAGTTTTTTATTATTCTATTATAAACTAAACGATTTTTGTAACGTCATTCTTAAATAGTTTGAGGAGTTGACAATGTTAATTATTGAGTAATAAAAAATCACTAGAGCTCGATCCGTACATCCGTGTGCATGTTGGTTTATAGTGAAAAGCCTGAAATGGTTTACATTTATGATAATGATGATGTTTAATTCACAGAGAGTGAGATGAGTAGTGAGTAAGAAGTAACCGATGAGATTAAAGAATAAAACAGATGACTTTATAGAGGTAGTGATCTGAGTTTGTAGGAGACGAAAATGAACGGCGGAGAAACAGAGAGTTGGTGGCCATGAACAAAGATGGGCCATGACTGAGCGATACCACACTTTTGTTTCTGGTGAGCTTCTACTTGGGCTCCAAATTTGCGTTTAGGTTTAATTTGTATAGGCATGTCTTGAGAACAAAATTGGTCCATAAGTAGACAAACTTTCTCAAATTGTCTCCACGTGAAGGTATTTCCCAAACTTTCTCAAATTGTTTCCACGTGTCGTATTTAGAGATGCTTTGTGCTGAGGTGGCGCAAGGAGAAGGGACCCTAGTCAACTTTATTAGAATAGATAGATATATATAATAATTTATCTTTTATCTGATCATTATATATTTTATATGCGTTACCATTTTGTAATGCAATTGTAATGCGGGTTTAATTTTTATTTATTTTATAAATTTATATTTGTGTTTCATTTTAAATGTTCTATATTTTATATTTTCAGCATATAATGAATTACATATAATTATATTTACAAATCATGTTGTATGATATAAATGTGATCATTTAATTACGTGTATATAATTGGAAGATGTATAATATATTTCTCATAATCTATTTATCGTATTGAAATGTTTATTGTTTAGTAAATAATAGAAAAAATTATATTATGCATAAATAAGATAAGATGAATAAAAAATCCATTAGGGTTAAAGCTTTTTTAATATTTTTATTTATGTTTCCAAACATACTTTTTTTAACATTGTTATCCATGTTTCCAAACAATTTTTGTTGGTAATTCAATTTTAATAATATAGATATAAGAGTGAACAGAAAAAAAGAGCACACAAGAAAAAATGGGAGATTGTAAAAGAAATCAAACTGAAAAAAAAAAGAAATCGATCAGTTGCTCAAAGCCTTAAACACATAAATAAAGTTCTTAAGCACATCAAAATTCAAAAATGAAGTCTCTGAAGGCGATAAAAAGGCGATTCAACCGTCTTTTTCTCAACTTGTTTTCTGACTCTTAACTACTCTATTCAGAGCGGTTTATGAAGATCCACATGTACCAATTATCCTATGATTTAGAGTTATCAATCCAAAGCTACCATCAAGAACAATCAAGATGAATAATATAAAGATAACCTAACAACTCATTTTAGCAATTTATCCTTTTAAAACCCTAAATCTAACCAGTGGATTACTCAGACATGATAAATGAAAGACAAATTATAATTTTAATAAATTCCATTAAAGATTAGAGTAAGAGAAACTAGAATTTAAATCAATATATGAAGAATTTTGGTTTGTCTCTCTGAAAGCTCTCTAAAATAAAATAATGTATAGTTTAAACAATGTCCTAAGAATATAATATATATGTAAAAACTCGTCTAGAGATTTTTTTTGCAAATAAGGAAAAAGTTATGAGCCTTTCTATCTTAAAAATCATTAAAAACTCGTGTCGGCTACTTAGTGATATGTCATAAATTTTACATGTTTTTACCCATGATATATATATATATATATATATATATATATATATATATATATATATATATATATATATATATATATATATATATATATATATATATATATATATGTTTTAGAGTCTTTTATATACATTTGGAGTTGTTTTAGGTACTTATTAGACGAACTTCGAGCTTTTGGATCATTTTGGAAATTTGAAGAAGCTCTTCTGAAAACCAAAAGTCGGAAACTGTTTTTATCATTTACCATCGATCGACGCTGACTCATGGTCTTCGATCGACGGCGCAGCCGCCTAGAGTTTTATGATGATTTGAAAAGATTACAAACCTTACCAATAAGTTCTAATATTTCTGAGGCAAGTCCCTGACCGTATTTTAGACTATTTATAGGGTTTTTATTAGTTTTGTAACCCTAAGTCTTCACACACCTCTTTGCAACAAAAACACCATTGTTAACTCCATAAAGAGAGAGAGAGAGAGAGAGAGAGAGAGAGAGAGAGAGAGAGAGAGAGAGAGAAGAGAGAGGATTGGATAGAGAGAGATCTACTTATCATTTACAGAGAAGATCTTGAACTCCTTGTTTCTTTACTCTATTTCTTATATGCAATTTATTCATATTTTTATTATATTCTTTATAATCATGTCTATATAACTCAACTGTTAGATTTAAGGTTCTTCAAAGGTAGTCTATGATTGGGTAATGATTTATTGATATTAGGGACAATTAACTAGTTCCTCATCTAAATTATTTTTATTGCTAGAATTAAGACAAATCACCTTAAACCTAGATCTGAAGATTGATTGGCGCAAGTGAAGACTTGTTCAATTACTTGAACCAAAATTTAGATGATCAAAACTACTAGATGCATACGAGAGTTGATCTAATAGGTTAGAGAACTTATCAAACCTTGTCTCTGAATCTGTTAGAAGTAGCATCGATCGATGGTGTATCGTGACCATCGATCGACGCTCCAATAAGGATTAATAATCGCTTAATGACATGGGTGTGTTTACTGTTCTAGCAGGGTATAAATATTCTAAACAATTAACTACAAAATTAACCCTTAATCGTAACACACAAAACAATACTCTTGCCAAGAGAGATCATATGTAGTCTTAGAGATCGAACCCACAGAGAACAATGGCACACAATAGATTTCTTATTTCAAAAGGCTAAGCTAGGTGATTATATATATTGGTAATAAGTAATTGGTTTAAGGAATATTCCTTATGAGAAGGTGTATATGCAATATGGAAATATGCTAATAATGTAAATATGGAAATATGCTAATAATGTAAATATGGAAGTATGCTAATAATGTAAATATGCTTATAATGTAAATATGGAAATATGCTAATAATCTAATTAAATGTGAATGTAAATATGTTAGATCTAAGGTTTCAAGCTTTATGGATTATAGGGGATAAGATGCACAAATATGTAAATATTCTAGAACTCAAATATTAACTATTATGACCATTTTAACTCCAACTCTCGTATGCGAGCAAAAGGAAAGACCGTCGATCGAAGACTAAGGCCTTATGTCGATCGACGGTGAAATCAGAAGGAAGTGTGAACGAGATTAGATATGTTCACCAAGCTAATTAAACCAGCTCTCGCATGTGTCTAACAACCTAGTTCAATGGAGTCTATTATGGCACCTAACCTACTCTCTTAGTCGTCCATGTCCTACTTTCAAGATCCTAGTTAGCTACTCTAGAATGCAAACATTAAACACAACTCAATTGATGGATATTAACTTAACTAACAATCATACTTTTGGGCTAATCCATGACTGCTATCATTCAACCTTAAATCTAATAGGTAACTTCTGAGACATAATCAAAGTAAGAATAATAATCTGAATATAATGCATAGATAAAATATTGGGGTTCAAATACAAATCTCCCTAAGGAGTTATGAATCTTCTCCCTAAATAAATCTTAAAACTATGATGGAGTGCTGGTGAACACACACACACACACACTGCACACTTACCCAACACACCCTTTTTGGTGCCATATATAAAGTATAAATATAACACCCTAAAGTCTAGGTCAAAACTCGTCCAGGGTAATCTTGTGTCATGTCTCTAACTTGGGCTTGAAATCGGCTGTCTGCGAATTGGTCATCGATCGATGGCAGATTTGCAACATCAAGCGATATTGATCATGTAACGTTGGTTGATGCCGAGATAGTGTCATCGATCGAAGACAGTCTTGTACTTCGACTCTCACAATGATCAGCTACAGATTATTCTCCTCTAAATGCTCTGAAAGCTCCAAGTATCTCCATATATCTCTAAAACATTAATGGACCTGTAAAGACCTTAAAACATAGCCTATAAACATATAATAGACCCTAAATAGAGCCTATAACATGGCCTGAAATTGGTAATAAATAGGCTATATCAACTACCCAGACTTAACATTTTGCTTGTCCTCAAGCAAACAAGCATGTGAAAGAGGTTTTGAAAAGCGAAGACTCACATGATATCTCAGTATAACTGTCACCTTACTCTATTGCAGCCACATCTTATCAAGTCAATCACATAGAAACTTTATATACCATATCCTACTATAGCAACCAATTCTATTCTACCAACAACTTAGCGAATACTAGTCTAACTCGCCCCTTTACTGATTTCATTTCTTTGTATAAAATAAAAGTGCAAGATTTACTTTGGGAGTATCGATCAAAGAATATATGGATTCTTACCTCTACAAGTATCTCAACACATAGGTAGCCTTCTCTGATTCCTTTCCTCTCTCTCTTCTCACTTCTTCTCAGTCAATATCTCCATTCTTTTAAGGGTATCATTTTATTTTCTTAATTGACTGAGATATTTGGATAGGCTTCCATGAATCAAGCCCTAATGGTTTTTGCCACCACATCATGTTCACTTCTTTTTGACCTTTATCTCTATATAAGATCATATGAATCAAACTTTAATGGTTGTAGCCACTAAACCCTGTTCGACTCGCTTTTTTGATTTGAAGGGGAGAGAGAGGGGAATCAGAATCACATAGAGTATTACCTTCCAGACTTGTAGAAAGAATCCGATCTATGTATACCAAATCCCAAAGCAAGCAAATAATGTCAGGATTAGTGTTGGAAATCGGCTTCGGTTCCTTCAAACTTTCTAAGCAAGTGTGATATAGTGACATGATGATCCACTTCAGTATCTTTAGTAATCTCTGCAAACAACCTTCTAAGAATGGTGCTAAAGTGTGGTTAGTCAATAATAAATTTTGATTATATTCCTCTTCTTGACTCGATAAAACTCTTTGAAAAACTTATAGATAGTAAATAAAACCCAAAAACAATAAAATAGCATTAACGAACCTCCCCCCGAGACTTAAATTATACTTTCCCCAGTGTAATCCACCCTGGATTGGTTAGGAAAAATCAAATCATAGGTAAATAGCTTAAGTATAGAACTCGACACCTCTCTCTATAAGAGAATGTCTATCGATGGTAGGCGGGTTTGGTCGATCGATGGTTGCGATCCACTGTCGATCAATGGTGCCTCTATCGTGTCGATCGATGGTAGTGTAAATAGTCTGTAAAAATAAAATAAAACTCGAAAAAATAGTAGTATAAGTAAAACTAAGTAAAAAATTACTAAACAGTGGGTTTCCTCCCACTCATCGCTTGGTTATAGTCTTAAGCTCGACGTTTCGAACTTTCTGACTAGAATGGAGGTGGATCAACACTTGGAAAACAAGTGTCTGAAACCATGTACCAATGAATCTTCGCATTGCTTCATCTCCTCTGACTTTCTCATTCTTTATGATATCCTTAGTAACCTCCACTGAATGCATTCTCTTTTGTAGCTTCTCAATACTGCAATGTAGCATTCTAAGTCTGGCAGTTGTAGTGTCTGATATATCCTCTAATTTCTGTGAAATATTGTCCATCATTAGGCTCTGAGATAAAACAATCTCATTAAACATGTCTTCTAATTGTGATTCTCTACGCACTTCTGTCTGTCGAAATTAGTGTCGATCGATGGTAAGATGTTGCCGTCGATCGATGTCACTCTATCTGGTCCACTCGCATGCTGTCTTTGAACAATATCCAAATCTTGCTTCATCTCATCCATGCGTGTATTCAAACCGGTGAGGTACTTGTCTATAAGATAGTAGACATCATCAAGCCTCTTGTAGAAATCGTCTAATGACCTCTCTTGAGTTGTGTAGATCTCATCCAAAATATCGTCAATATCTGCTCTGCTGTATGTCTTTGGTTTCTG
Organism: Moricandia moricandioides; assembly: GCA_905132885.1. Taxonomy (NCBI): domain Eukaryota; kingdom Viridiplantae; phylum Streptophyta; class Magnoliopsida; order Brassicales; family Brassicaceae; genus Moricandia; species Moricandia moricandioides. The sequence continues at coordinate 155,741 of CAJHQQ010000618.1, read as the reverse complement.
CCTAGACACAAGGATCTTTGCTGCATGTTCAGGTAAACATATGTAGCTGTAATAAAACATAGTAGCTCTCTCTAGAACTGCCCTGATATCTGCTTCGTGCACATTCACAACTCTTCTGTCTAGAGCTCGTGCATTACCATTCTCATCTTTGTAGATGCCACATTCATCCTTCTTTTCCAAAAAAAAAAGTTCTTCTGCCATCAGCATCAAAAGCTCTTATTCCACACTCTATGCAACCGTCTATCAGTAGGGGATTTATCCAACTGATCGGTCCTGGAGTTTCTGAAGTAAAGGGGTTAGATGTACAGAACTCATGGACTCCTGGAATAGAGGTATCGATCAATGTGTTCTTCTTGTTATCGATCAATGGTTGAGTTTGGATTGGCTTGTTTTTCTGCTCCTTGTTGTCAATCGATTTTGGTACCGGTGCGTCGATCGATGGTTGTTACTGTTGTCCAAATAAATTTCCTGATCGTCCCGCCATAATAAAAGCGTCTGCTACATCCTCCTTAGGTATAGTTAGTAATCTCCCATAAAGATCTCGTGCACGTCCTTCTGTATCATTGAAAATTCCAAACTCATCTGGTCTGAGATGCCCAGTTTTTGTATCTCTGCTCCAAGTAAATGTTCTGGTTTTCGTTTGATGTCATTTGATGGCCAAGATATGCCGATTATTGATTATGGCTTGCCCACTCTCACGTTCATTACCCAGCCATCTTCTTCTTCCAGTGCCAGGCTGCGAGATTCAATCAGCTCTTCCTCTCTGTAATCTACATTGTAGTCTCCGTAAACTCTATCATATCCGTGGTAAGCTGGATTGGTGTCGATCGATGGGGTATATAGACCATCGATCGATGCTCGATAATCAGACTGGTGATAAAAAAGGTTTCCAGCTCCATTAGCCATTGCAAGTATGTTTGCCACATCTTTCTTTGTGACATGTATAATTCTGCCATCGATAGCTCTTGCATTGCCATCTAGATCTCTCATAATACCGAACTCATCTGGTTGTAGATAACCATATTCTCTTTCGCGTTCTGCAGCTGAATCACATTCGGTTTCTGCTTCGTTCCTAGTATCGATCGATGGTGTATGGTCGCCGTCGATCGATGTCGATTTCCCAGTTTGATGAGAAACATGAAAATCTCCAGCCTCTTTCATAGAAAGCCGTCGATACTCAATTGTTTCTTCATATTTGAAGTCTTCTTCATACTCGAGGTAGGATGTGTTGTAATTGAAGTCTCCATTGTAGGTGTTGACTCGTCTGAATGTTTGAGTGTCGATCAATTTGATAGGGTGGGTATCGATCGATCGTGGTACTGTAAGACCGTCGATCGATGTGTATGGTTGGGTATCGATCGATGCTCCTTCTTCAGATTCCTCACCAAACTCGTAATCGCAGAAGGATATGGCTACAAGCTCTGCATCATTGCACAATTGCGTGAGGGAAGTTTTATTCTTATAAATTTCATAATACACATTATGATCAATCAGGGAAAGGCACAACTTGTTTGTCTGCATTTCACAGATATATCCTACGGTGGCCATGAAAGCTCTTCCAAGTAACAGAGAAGAGTTTAAATTGATCTAGATATCCATCACATGGAAGTCTATCGGTACTAAGACGTCCTAAATTCGCAGTGGGTGTTCTTATGCTCTAGAGTTGTCGTATTTGCGACCTTTGGTCGATTAACTCGTTTTGTTACTGGGTACCATCGATCGATCGTACAATATCTACGTCGAGCGATGCTCGAAGATTTTCTCGAATTTGTCGAACCAACATGAATTGTCAATCGATTCTCTTTGGTCGGTATCGATCGATGCATGTGAGAACTGCCTAACGAACTCAGATTTCCTATACGGAATCCTTCCTCATGTGGCTTCTCTTTTTTGACTTCTACCCAAAAATCATCATCAATCACATCATTGACGTGATGTTCCTGCCCATATTCTTCCTTCTCCTTGACCATAACCTCTTATCTCGTAAGTGTTTCACCCCCCTGAGTCACCTAATTTTCCATCTTTTTCACGCTGGTGTCGAGATCTTCAATTTTTGTGTTTAGGTGGAGGTACATGAAATCTAACTTGTCATTGAAATTCACAATCATTTTCTATTGTCCCTCCAATACCTTGTCAAACATAAATTCGATCCATGGTCTTCTGATTGGCCTTGAAATCTCCATGCTTCTGGTAGCTTGGGCATTAGCTTCAGGTTGAGCTAATGCAGCGTCTGCTTCTTCTACTTATTTATCATGCATTACAGCCCTCTTATCGTCTATCTTTTGAGCTGCTGCATTACGCAGATGACCATTGAGGTCATGCAAGTCTCCATTCTCATTTTGAACCACTATTATAGGCACAACCATCTGAACTTTTCTGCTATCGTCGATCGATGCGGATGAGATTCTATCGATCAATGCAAAGTGATCAATGTCGGTCGATGCTAGAGTTCTGATGTTGGTCGATGTTGTCCGTAAAGAAGTGTCGGTCGACGCTAAGTGTATGCCGTCGATCGATGCTTGTCGTATTTCTTTGTGGATCGTACGCTCGAGTTGTTGTGGGTATGAGAACAATAATTCTTGTCTTTGTTGCTCTTGGTACTCTTTTGCATGCACGTGAAAAACAAAGAAAAAGAAAAACCAGTAACTTGAAAGTAACAACAAACCTAGACTAAATCCTAGAAATTAAATCTAATGGTGATCAATGTTCTCCAACAACGGCACCAAATTGACTATCCTAGAAAGTAACAACAAACCTAGACTAAATCCAAAAAATTAAATCTAATGGCGATCAATGTTCCCCGGCAACGGCGCCAAATTTGACATTAGTGTGTTTACTATTATAGCAGAGTATAAATATCCTAAAAAATTAACTATCAAATTAATCATTAATCCTAACACAGAAAACAATATTCTTGGCAAGAGAGACCAAGTGTAGTACTTAGGGATCGAATCCAGAGAGAACAATGGCAAACAATAGATTTCTTATTTCTAAAGACTAAGCTAGGTAATTATATATATATTGGTAACAAATAATTGGTTTAAGGAAATATTCCTTATCAGAAGGTGTATATGCAATATTTAAATATGCTAATAATGTAAATATGGAAATATGTTAATAATCTAATTAGATGTAAATGTAAATATGTTAGATTTAGGTTTTCAAACTTTATGAATTATATGGGATAAGATGCACAAAAATGTAAATATTTTAGAACTCAAATATTAACTATTCGGACCCTTTTAACTCCAACTCTCGTATGCAAGCAAAATTAAAGACCATCGATCGACGGCTAAGGCCTTATGTTGATCGACGGTGTAATCAGAAAGAAGTGTGAACGAGATTTGATATGTTCACCAAGCTAATTAGACCAGCTCTCACATGCATCTAACAACCTAGTTCAATTGAGTCTTTTCTGGCACAAAACATACTCTCGTAGTCGTCCATGTCCTACTTTCAAAATCCTAGTTAGATACTTTAGAATGCAAGCATTAAGCACAACTAAATTTATGGATATTAACTTAACTAGCAATCTTACATTTTGGCTAATCTATGACTAATATCATTCAACCCTAAATCTAATAGGTAACAACTCAAATATAATTAAAGTAAGAATAATAATCTGAATATAATGCATAGATAAAATATTAGGGTTAAAATACAAATCTCCCTAAGAACTTATGAATCCTCTCTCTCTCTCTCTCTCTCTCTCTCTCTCTCTCTCTCTCTCTCTCTCTCTCTCTCTCTCTCTCTCTCTCTCTCTCTCTCTCTCTCACACACACACACACACACACACACACACACACACACACACACACACACACACACACACACACACACACACGCACACACACACACACACACACACACACGCACACACGCACACACGCACACGCACACCCACGCACACGCCCGCCCGCCCGCCCGCCCGCACACACGCACGCTCACACGCACGCACGCACGCACGCACGCACACACGCACATACGCACACACACACACACACACACACACACACACACACACACACACACACACACACACTTCACACTTCACACTTCACACTTCACACTTCACACTTCACACTTCACACTTACCCAACACAACCTTTTTGGTGCCATACATAAAGTATAAATATAAAACCCTAAAGTCTAGGTCAAAACTCGTCCATGGGTAATCTTGTAATCTTGTGTTATGTCTCTAACTTAGGCTTGAAATCGGCTGTCTGCAAATTGGTCATCGATCGATCTTGGTCATGTAACGTCGGTTGATGTCGAGATAGTGTCGTCGATCAACGACAGTCTTGTACTTTGACTCTCACAATGATCAGCTACGAATTATTCTCCTCTAAATGCTCTAAAAGCTCCAAGTATCTCCATATGTCTCTAAAACGTGCTTGGACCTGTAAAGATCTTAAAACATAGCATAGACACACATAATTGACCCTAATAGAACCTAAAACATGGTCTGAAACTTGTAATAAATAGGCTATATCACTTAACATGAGTTTTAGTTCAGTACTATATTTAAATAAACCCCTGGTAAATTACTTAGTTACATCCTCATCTTACCTAAGAATTTCCTAAAGTCTAATTTATTTCCCTTTTGAAAAAACCTACAAACCAGTCTTGCAATCATTGTACTGCTTATTAATATTTGTCTAGCTTTATTACAAAAACAATAAATTTATTGTGTAATCTTAGAGTCTCTGTGGATTGGATCCCTAAGTACTACAGTTGAACCTCTTATTTGAGAGAGTAAATTTGTTTTAGGGTTAATTTGAGCATGTATCTCTTGGTCAGGAAGGGTCTCAATCGACACCACCAAGTGTAAATACGGTCCTCGACTTGGTATGTTTAGCATCAAATCTCTTCTAGCTCTTTATTGCTTCATAAACCCCAAAGTCGTCCAAAACATACCTAGATATGTAAAGATTATAAAACGACTCCAAATATATAATACTCTAAAATATGACTATCATAGTTAAAAACGAGTAAAAATCAGATATATTAGTCTCAGTTAAGGATTTTGATTGTTGAATTTTTGGTTAGCGCCTAAAAAACAAGAGTACTAAATGATGCGTGATCAGATGCATGGTTAGATTGCATGCTTAGTAATATGATGATTATCATTAATGCACTTATGAGGGATATTAGGTTATATCGTTCGGACCTTGGCTCGGGGGTCTAATATATTTGTGATATATTGATCATGTGATGCATGTGTTAGTATGATTGTGTTGTATCATTTAGGCCTCATGTATGTTATACCAGGACTAGTCCATGTAGCCACATAATTCCGTCGACTTATGTTGAGGAGTGATTCGTGGGACTCTGACACTCAAGGATGAGTGTCATGATAGTCATTGGCTCCAACCCAATGATGTGCTCTCCATGGGGCCATACCAAAATTAGTTATGGACAAAACATGGTGATATGATTAGCTACCCTCGACCGTGTGGCTGCATGATGATGCAGAAAAGTGATGTTTCTACAGTCAGCTTTGTAGATTTTGTGTGTAAAGCCGATCTGAGGAGAACGTGGTGGATTGTGTAGGGTGGGGTTAACCAGTGGCAATGAGCAGCCTCCAAGATCAATGACGACCTAATCATTTGTATGGGAGTGGTTATGCTTGGGTTACTTGACTGCTTTATGCTATGCTTAATGTTTATATCTTTATTTATGCATGATAATTATGGGGAGAGTGATTTAATTGTAAGGAAACCCAAAAACACTAAGCAAATTAATTTTTTATTAGACTCTTTATTTATTTTTCCAGTAACCATAGGGGCATCTCGGGTTGCAATAACAGTGTTGCTGGCATAATATTGATACTTTTTGCAAATGAGTATATATTGTAATATGTAACACGTTTAATAGTGGTACAAAGTATATATGTTTGATGTTTTTTGAACCTAAATTATATTAATAATTAGTGTATATGAAAATATTTGGGTTTCCTTATGATACTAGTCCTTGTCCGGATGTACCATCTAACACTTTCAAGCTCAGGTTGCACAACCTTAACTTATAACCTATAAGACACCCATTCTCGGACATTTCACTTTGGGATTTCAGATATGATCTGGGAATCTTTAGTCGAATGTTTGGGCACGTGGTCATAGCATCTTTGATCTGGTTCAAGTAATTTAGTTTGTTGTACATGTTCTTTTTTTTTATTGTTACATGGTCATCTAATTAAATTTGACTTAGACCAAGTTAGAGGTGTTACAACGAAGGTGGTATTAGAGCATGGTTCTTCATGTTACTATGGAATTTTATTTCCGAATTTTTTATAGAGAAAAGGTGTCAAAAATACATAACTGAAAGCTAACATGCTCCTTTATTAGCTTAGTTGGGATTAGGACTTACCCTTGTTGCTGGTACAATATGTTATGAGGTGTTTGGTTTTGAGAGTCAGAGGAGGTTCCACCATGTATCAAGCAGATTTCTTTTGAATTGAGTGTGGTAGTTGGACATCCGGGCATCCAGCAACATGGTATTTCATTTGACTCGACATATGAATATGAATATGAAAATTGAGGACTCAAGGATACGAGGCACATGACATATGAATAAAGATATGGGGAAAGGACGTCTGAGCCATGTGAAAAAGTTATGGCGATGTACAAGGAACTATTGGGAGTACATATCCACTTACTACTCTGATGCATGGTCAACTGGATCAAATTAATCCATCAGATCAATAATTAGCATATCCTCATTACTACCTTAAACTAGTCACAATGGAAAAAAAATCTAGGAGCCCTGAAATACTTTGTGGATACCAACTCATTAGAAGTAGAGGCATAGTTTCAGAAGTTGGAGAAGAAATATTGAGGAAGATGAACTCTGGGATGTGAGTTTTAGCCGAACCATTTTCCACCGGAGGACATCAATAATTTTGGAGACAAACTGAGGTGAACGGAATGTTGGAGAGTATGATGATGAAGTGACTTTACTTGGATGGTAAAATCCTTATGGGCCAAGAAGCGAAGGCGATGCAATCATAAAGTTCTTTAGAGATTTGCAGCCAGATCTTTGAAGTCGGTTACAAGCGGCCGAGGAAGAAGCCACAATGGATGATGTAGTGTAACTGATAATGAATTGTCCAAGTTCTATGATTGTGGTCGACGTAATCTAGCCAAAGAGTACTCAGATAATAATGCAAAAAGATATTTCAACGTTTGTTATTTGCTTACTAATTCAGCATAGTTCCTTCCTATAGATTGGGAAAAAGATGGATGGACCATTTCAAAAGGTTTAGAATATCTCATGTGAGAATTAATCTTTTTACAACATGTAGATATTTTTCCATTTAAGTGAACAAAACAAAAATGTTAAAAGGTTGGGTTAGTTGACGGTAACCATGTAGAAAATTTCTTGTGGATGGATTACTTTGACGGGATCATGTGGACAAATTATTGTGGATGAGTTCGTGTGAACAAGTTTTCGTGGACGGATTCTCGGGAAAATGTTTTTGTGACCATTCAAACATTTCCATCATATATGAACATTTTTTTCCTCAATAAGAGCTTTTCATTCATGTTAAAGTAACAAAAGGAATTGTTATTATTTTACTCAAAAGGATATATGTAAAGCGGTCATGTGTGGACATGTGTTTGTTGATGTGCTTTTGTTGTTAAACCTTAATTTCGTTGACTGGGAAGTAAAGTCAAGCTGCAATAAATGATCATTCAAGCAAGCCCATCGACCATATTCTAAAGTTAAAAAGTTTCTGGCTACAAGAAGTTAACCCTAATATGGTGAAAACTATCTAATGTTTTAGAATATGTTAATAACCACAAGATGTTTATGTTAATATATATCACATATACGAAGTAAATGATTATATGGTGGAAACATCAAAATCGAGTTTAATTGATTGTACAAAAATTTAATGGGATCAAACTGTAATTAATCAGAAAATCAAATTTAAAACAGAAAGAACTAAGTTTTAGAAAAATTGATTGTATACATTAAATTTTGATTGGGTAAAATTATAGAAAATAGTTGACTATAAAAAGAAGAAATTTATAATTAAAATTTAATATATTTTAATATTTATGAAAACTTTAAAAATATGAAGACAATAATTTTGATATAGTCAAACATATTAATTTTCAATATAAACATTTTAAAGAATTCATATTTTGGACTTTTAAATTGAAAATAAATTTTGGTTGAAAGATTTTAAATAAATTAACAGGATGAATTATTTTAGAAGTCAAAGAAAAGAAATGCTATGTCTCATAACACTTACAGTTAACATCATAGAACTATAAAATACATTTACAAATATATTAATACTATCAATAATTAGAATGATACAACATTCATAAGCATTATAATTTTTTTTGTAATATGTTACCGTAATTTGACACACTGTTTATGAATACCAAATTTATAATCTTACCTATAGATACTAAAATAACATGATGTTTACATAAAAAAATATGTATATGTTATCTGTATATATGTATGTATATATGATTTTTTTGTCAACATCAACATTTCTTTTTGTAAACATTATGTCAACATAATTTTGATATATTATGATATTAAAATTTACGTAGCATTCATTTTCTTTGACTTTTAAAATAATTCACTTTGTTAATATATTTACAATCCGTCAACCAAAATTAATTTCCAATTTAAAACCCAAAAATATGAATTCCTTAAAATATTTATATTGGAAATTAATACAATCGAAAATATCAAAGTTATTTTTTTCATATTTTTAAAATTTTCATAAATATTAAAATATATTAAATTTCAATTATAAGTTTCTTATTTTTATTGTCAACTATTTTCTATAATTTTTACCCAATCAAAATTTCATGTAACAATTATTTTTTTCTAAAACTTAGTTCCTTTTGTTTTAAATTTGATTTTTTTGATTAATTACAGTTTGACCCCATTAACTTTTTCTAGAATTAATTAAATCCAATTTTGATGTTCGCACCATATAATCATTTACTTCGTATATGTGGCATGTATTAACATAAACATCGTGTAGTTATTAACATATTATGAAACATTTGATGGTTTTCACCATATTAGGGTAAACTTTGCGTAGCTGACAAACTTTTTTCCTATTTTAACAATTTACCAACTATATAAAAAGATCAAGAACTAATTAATCATCTTCTACGTTTCCAGAATTACCCAATCAAGAATTAGGAAGTCCAAAATCAATGGGGAGTAATAAATAATATGAGATATTGAAACATCGACAACGAAGGCAAGTAAAATCAAGAGCAATGTTTTGAGAGGACAATCTGATGAGTCGGCAGGGAACTTGAGCTTTAGATAACAAAATTCTGTTTAATTTCAAGATTTGGATTCTCAATCGGAAGAATGCTTATTTTCAATAGTATCAGAAAAGGGAAGATGAATCTACGTAGCGATTGTGAAGAAGAACTTTTGATATTTTTTCTTTGGTTTTTATTTTTATTTTATGAGTTATAAGAGAACAAATTTGTATTGAAATGTGTGGTGAATAAAGAAATAAAGTTTGAGGCATTCATTTTTTGATGTGAAAAATGACAAAGAAATCTCTTATATATTAATTCTGGAGCATAACCCCATGTTTTGGTAACTAAGTTTTCATCACTACTATTATTCTTAAAATCCTTAGAAAATAGGTAGGTCAATCTAAAAATATATTATACTTTTTATAAAATTAATTATGAAATTAATTAATAGTGTAGAAAATAATATTCTCTATTCTTTCCTTAAATAAAACTACAGAATTACCTAAAATGATTGATAAATATATGACAATTAATGATTTTGAATAATAATGATTTGATAACAATTTTTTGTATCCTTTATCATTTTTTTTTTAGTTTTATATATTTAAAATAACTTAAATAATCACATTAAGAATATAAGAAAAATTAGATTTTTATATGCTATATGTTGAATTATTTAAACGATTATATAAGACTGCTAAAAATCAATATTGAATTTTTTGTTTTGTGATTAGTGATTTAAAATTTTGTTATAACAAGATAAAAATGATCATAAAATTATATAAATATTAAGTCTCATTATATATATATATATATATATTCAGATTATATATATATATATATTTATTATTTCAGTATGGCTTTAATTATATAAAATACATAAACATGTTAATTTCAAAATTTGCATTGAGTAGGAGGCTTCAATTAATAAATATTCATATTAATAAATATAATATTTTTGTTATTACAAATATAAAAATGTTAGTAAAATCATATGAGTATGAAACCTCAATTAATAAATATTCATATTAAAACATGCTATATATCTATGTAAATATTATTTAATTTTAATTATATATCATATAAAATATAGAAAAGATTATTTTAAATTTTTTTACCAACAAAAATTATTTTAATTAAAAACAGGGATTGTTTTTATTTATGTGCTTACTCCAATTTAATTATATATGTAATAATTACTTAGTTCTCAATTATTAAATATATTTATTATTGCATAATACACAAATGAACACAAAATAAATAATAATATGTATATATAATTAATTTTTATTTCGCGCAAGCGCGGATCTCAAATGTTATTTAATCATATCATTTCCAAAATACAAATATTTTTTATATTGAAGTCAGATGGTGAATTATAACATCATGATGATATCATTGAGGCTCAATGTAAATTAAATATTTTTAAAAACAAAATATCAACAAACATGACATTTCTCATCAACCTTATATTAACGGTCTATGACTATACGTTTGGGACTTATGACATGATGGTTGAACGATCAAATTAATATTCAATGACTATTAGTATATAAATTTTACTCCACGAATGCTCGCGGATAATCACATAGTTATGTATAATTGTGTACTTCTATTTCTTATTTTTAGTAAGAATTTTTGTTACATTTGATGAAAAAGTAAAATTATACAGTTAGAAGGAAAGCATGAAACAAAAAATGTGTCAAAGTTGCAATATGTCTCACTTTTTAATTAGAAAGTTAAAAAGTGTTTGGATATAAATGTTACAAATATTAACCACCTAATACTATTGAAAGAAGGAAATTTTAGATATGTTTTATGGAAATAATATTTCCAGCGAGAGGTTGTAACATATATTTTTAAAGGTGTTAATTGGTCTGTCCAGCAGCCGTTATGGCTGACCACACTCAGTATTATTTTTGTGCTAAAATTGGTCAGCTTGCAATGGACAACGGTCCAAAAATACCCAAGTCCAATAGAGATTATTTCCAAATGGGTAGATGATCTACCGTAGATCTATGAATGTCCAATATTGTTTACAGTTATTTCTTTTATTATCAATTTGATTCATAATAATAATTTCAAGTTATTTACATATTTTATATTCAAAATATTAGTTTGTATATTTTATATTCATAATAAATTATTTATCTCTTACATTTGTTATTTGGATATACCACAAGACAACAATGTTGATGACATTAGCTATCACACCACATACAACCAAATAACAATGTTATAGAGATATTAGCTATCAAACAACAAGACTTCAACATTAAAATAGTTCAACATAATAAAAAGATCAAACTCTCAAGCTTAAACAAAATAGGAAAGACGACTTATTTCCACACCATAACTATCATATAGTAATAAATGTACACGATATTTCAACTTCTTCCTAATTGCACACCGTTTAAAATATAACAACCTATTTCCACATACGATAAAAGTTCAAAACCCGTTTCCACACAGAACTTAAAGGATGAACTAATATCGATATTTAGTAGTTTAAAGTTGGTTAGTGTTCTCTATTTTTAAACTTAACCAATGAGTAACCTAAGTAAATCCAGAACGACCCGATTATGACCCGATTAGAGAATATAAACCAGATTAAATCTACCTAATACAACTGGATCTAATAAGCCGACCCAAGACCCAAATTAAACAAATCAGAAACCCTAAAAAAACTAAATCCCCAAATCATCTTCCTCAGTCTCTCTCGCATGAAGAAAAACAGAGCTCCTCCAGGTCGTGTCTCCTCTGCTTGGCTTCAATCAAGTAATTTCGACATCTCTCTCTCTCTCTCTCTCTCTCTCTCTCTCTCTCTCTCTCTCTCTCTCTCTCTCTCTCTCTCTCTCTCTCTCTCTCTCTCTCTCTCTCTCTCTCTCTCTCTCTCTCTCTCTCTCTCTCTCTCTCTCTCTCTCTCTCTCTCTCTCTCTCTCTCTCTCTCTCTCTCTCTCTCTATTTCTCTCCGTCGATATGTATCTTTGTTTCTCTGTCTCTCTCTCTCTGTTTCTCTGTCTCTCTTTCTCTCTATCTATCTATTTCTCTGTTTTTCTGTCTCTCTTTCTCTCTTTTGTTATTCTCTCTTGGGTACGAACTTTGTGTCTCTCCATTTTTCAGAAATCGGCAATAGAGTCATGGAATGATGTGAATGTTGAGTGGAATGATGTACCTGATTTCGACCCGGGGACTCCCAATTCTCCTGATTTTGAATCTGATGGTGAAGATCGAAGAGAGCGTAACGGCTACAACATTGAGAAAGAAGCCTTGAACTTTGTTGATGAACCTCCAATGAAGCATAAATTGTATCCAGAGACAGATGATGATGAAGAGGGGAAGAAATTCAAAAAACTATCGACAAGCGCAATGATATTAGGAGAGGCACTGGGGAGTTGTATGTAGGGCAAGTGTTCATAAGTGGAATTGCGCTTAAGGAAGCAGTGCTCGACTATACTCTGAAAAAGGTTCAGAACATCAAGCAAAATTGATATGACAAGACAAAGATTGCATTTGTATGTGAAGCCAAAGGTTGCTCTTGGCGCATATACTGCTCATCCTCAGGAAAGTCTCCCAACAAATGGCAGGTGAAGATATTGAATAAGGATCATACCTGTGTTCCGACAGGTACATGTGAGATGCTCAAAGTTCCACAAATAGCTCGTTTGTTTGTTGACAAGATCAGAGAAGAACCAGATTATTTCATGCCCATGAAGATTGAGGTGCTGGTTATGGAGAAATGGAAGCTTAGTGTTAGTAGGCTGCAATGCCAACATGCTAGGAAGAAAGAAATTAAATGGATTGAAAGAGAGTATGATGAGCAGTTTGGACGGATAAGGGATTACTGCTCTGAGATAAGAAGCTCGAATGCCAATTCCTCTGTTGATCTTGATTGTCTGAGAAATGATGATGGGATTGACGTTTTCAACAGATTTTATATCTGTTTTGACATTCTGAGGAGAAACGGGAAAGAAATGTGCATGTCACTAATTGGAGTAGATGGTTGTTTCTTGAAGTCTAGGATGAAAGGGCAGCTGCTAGTGGCTTTGGGTCGTGATGCCGATAAAGCTATTTACCCTATCGCATGGGCTGTGGTACAAGTAGAAAACAAAGACAACTGGTTGTGGTTTGTGAGAAAGATCAAGGTTGATCTAGGACTAGACGAAGGAGAGGGTTATGTTATGGTTTCATATCGTCAAAAGGGATTGATTGCAGATGTGAAGAGAGAACTGCTGCAAATTGAGCAAATGTGTGTTAGACACATCTATGGTAACTTGAAGAGTGCCATGGGAAGAAACCTGAAATGAAGCCAAAGATTTGGAACCTTGCTTGGAGCTACAATGAGGCTGAATACAGAGCTAATATTTTAGACATTGCGCGGTATGATCAAGATGTTTATGACGACGTGATGAAGTCAAAACCAGAGAAGTTGTGTACGGCATTCTACAAGCTTGGACCGTGTTGTAAATATGTGGAGAACAATTCAACTGAATCTTTCAACTAGGCGTGGGCATAATAACCGATACCCAAACCCGAACCCGATCCAAAGTAAGTGGTTCGGTTTGGGTTTGGATAGTGTCAACTACCCGATCGGTTTTCATTCTTTTAATTTCCGAATAACCGAACCCGATCGGTTATTACCCGATATCCAAACCCACCCGAACATAACCGAAAGTATATTGTCCTTACCTAGACCTTACCTTTTATGATTATTCCCTTTCCCCAAAATTAAGTCTGCAATCTTCAGAAACGTTTAGTATTCCCCAAAATATAGATTGTCAGATCCTTCACCATATTCTTAAGTAACTAAGATTAAATCTTTTAATTAATAAACTAGAAAACCTAAAGACTCTTCCCTGTTCATCTTCTTACTCTGCTACATTGAGAAAACCATCAGAGGTAATTAATTGTTAATTACTTTAGTTTGATTGATTTTGTTTTTATATTATTTCTTTGATGATTAAAAATTTGAATTTGTTTGTACGAAGCTTAGAAGTTAGTGCAATCCTTGTTTGTATTTGGAACTTTTTTATCGCCATCACATGGTGCTAGCCACTTAACTTTACTGTTTTGATCTATCTATATATATAATCCTTGTTTTTATTTGCCACAAAACTTAAGCATTCACTTGACCCGTATGATATTATTCATGTTTGCAACATTTTTTAATTTGTTGTAGCCTTTAACAGATCATAACTTAGCGAGTGGAGATCTTAATTTCTTTGTGTTTTAATATTAACAGATGGGTTCATCATAATCTCCCTTTCAAGAAAACATAAGCTTACATGGAGATGAAGATGAAAATGAGTTCATGACTCAAGATACTGATCATAGAGGGAAAAGGAAGCAGTCTGATTCAAATGAAAATAATAATGATGCAGAAGCAAGTAGAGCCAAACATGCACTTCCTACAAGGTCAGAAGTGTGGAGTCATTTCAAAAGACTACAAGACAATAGAGACAAATGCATATGCAATTACTGGATGAAGCATTTTGCATGTCCAACAAAGTCTGGAACAATAAACTTGCATACTCATCTTCAGAGTTGTAAGCAGTACAAGGCATGGGAAGATAGTCAAAAACATTGGCAAAGCCAGCATGCTATAAATAAAAAAGGTGGTCTAAAGAGTGCCAAAGTTTCAGAGACTGTTTTTTGGGAAGCAACAAATGATTTGATTGTACTTTCAGAGTTGCCACTCTCTTTTACAGAGAGTGTATGATGATAACACTTCTGTGATAAGGTAAGGAATTACTAAAAAAATTGTAATGCATTTTTTATTCAGTTTACAAGTAATATATATGTGATTTGTGTTTAGATGAACTTGGATGACCCTCATTCACGAAGGACAGTGACAAGAAAAATTGTGGAAATGTATATTAAGAGAAAGGCTGCTCTTAAACAATGGTTTAAATCTAATAAGCAAATAGTGTCATTGACCACAAACATTTGGACAGCAAAAGTAACAGGTTATGTTTCTCAGTTACCAAAAACAATGATTATTATATGTTTTTAATTTTTATTAATGGTTTTGCAGGTTGTAGTTATATGGTTATAACAGCCAATTACATAGATGCTTATTGGCGCTTAAAGAAATTGATCATCGGGTTCAAGTATGTCACCGATCACAAAGGTAAAACCATCTCATCTACACTTTTAGAATTCCTAGCTGAGTGGGGAATAGAGAGGGTTTTCTGTGTGACAGTCGACAATGCTACAGCCAACAACAATGGTTTGATGCTTTTTGAACATAGTTTCTCTCTTCTCTCGGACGAAGCATTGGTCATGAAAGGGGAGTTTATGCATATGAGGTGTGCTGGTCATATAATTAATTTGATTGTGAAGGACAGATTAGCTGAAGTAGATGAAAGTATTACTGCAATCCGCAATGCTATTACCTATGTTAGATCAGGACCAATTAGGCATCAAACTTTTGAAGTAAAGGTAGAGTCTGGTAAGATGAAAAGAGGAAGCTTGCCACTAGATGTTTCTACTAGGTGGAATTCCACATACTTGATGATGCAAAAGGCACTTAAGTTTAAGGTTGCATTTGATAAGATGGGTTTTGAGGACAAACCATACAAAGATCATTTCATAGAGTTTGAAAAAGGTAAAAAGAGAGTTGGACCTCCTACCATGGATGATTGGCGTGCAGTTGAAAGGTTAGAGAAGTTTCTCATTATTTTTTACAACTCCACCTTAACAGTCTCAGCTTTTACAACTCTAAATGCCCACAACTGTTATAGTGAGATAGTTAACATCGCATCAAACTTGAAGCTGATTTGTAGTAGCTATGATACTCACTTAAAAGTCAAAGCTGAAGAGATGTGTAGAAAGTTTGAGAAGTATTGGGATGGGTTGAAAATATAAACAAGATGTTGATCGTGGCTAGTATCTCTGATCCTTCTAGAAAGATGAAATTTACAAAGCTGTGTTTTGAGGAGCTTTATGGGGAAGATACTATTGAGGCTAAGCTGCTCCACGATTCAGTTATGATAATTATGAGTGAATTATTTACTGAGTATAGTGAGAGGAATCGTAAGCATGCAGAAGCAAGAAGGGGAGCATCTTCGTCTCAGTCTCAGTCTTATCAATCTTCACAGTCTACTCAAGAGCAGTCAACAAACATTGTTGAAGATGAAATCTGCTAAAATAGAATAGAGAGAAGGTAAAAAAATATGTTAACGGAGATCAGAGTGAAAGACTTAAACGAGTTAGATGCTTACCTTAAAGCTGATGTTGAGGTACCTAAAATGATGTTGGGAACAAAATATGATGTGCTTTCTTGGTGGAAATTCAACAGTGGCAAGTATCCAATTCTTTCACAGATTGCTCGAGATGTATTCGCTATGCAAGTTTCATCAGTTGCATCTGAAAGTGCTTTCAGCACTGGTGGCAGGATAATATAACCATATATGATTTGTTTGACTCATTACATGGTCGAGGTTTTGATATGTAAAGAGAAGTGGCTGAAACAAGACCTTAAACTTGATTCAAAGATTCAAACAAATACTCAAATACTTGCAGAAGTTGAAGCAGAAGATAAGCTTCACAGAGGTTTGTATATTTACTATTTTGTGCTTTATTTTCCCTTCTTATATAAGTTAAGAACCTTTTTATTGTTTTAATAAAATTTTGCAGAGTATTAACCTGCTACACATCATGATGAATAAAAGGTTAAAACAAATTATTGTTCGGGTTTGAAGGTATTACAAAAGTTACATAAATTTGTTAGTAACTTGTGCTTATTGTTCACTTTTATAACTCGACAAATCTGTTTTTTTTTACTTATAGTGTGATGGATACTATCTATGTTTGGAATTAGAAGTAGAAACTCTTTTAGCTTGTTTAGGTTTGTAGGAATCTGTTGATGTTTTCACTATGTTTTTGGACGAATTATTGTTGTTTTGTTCCTATTTTATGTGTGTTTTAGACTTTTTATATTATCAGGAATGATTTGAAGACAAAACAGAATATGCATTTCAATTTTTTTTATGTTTGGAGTTTGGATAAATCCGAAATTATCCGAACCCGAAGTGGAAATACCCGAACCCGATCCGAAATGAGAAAATACCCGGACAGGTTTTTTACTCCTATATCGAAATACCCAAATATCCGGAATACCCGATCAAACCCGAACGGTTAGCCAAACTCCCATGCCTATTTTCAACAATTCCATAGGTAAAGCCTGAGACAAGCCATTTGTACCTATGTTGGAGACAATAGCTCGCTTGGCGATGGTTCGTATAGAAAAAAGGGATGTCATTTGTAGCAGCCACGAAGGGATTTGCACACCGTATGTCATTGAGATGCTCGAG
Source organism: Moricandia moricandioides (assembly GCA_905132885.1). NCBI lineage: Eukaryota > Viridiplantae > Streptophyta > Magnoliopsida > Brassicales > Brassicaceae > Moricandia > Moricandia moricandioides. The sequence goes on along the minus strand of CAJHQQ010000618.1, from coordinate 138,172 downwards.
AGTTTCCATGAGAAAGCCTCAGAATGCACGGTTAGAGCGTCCACCAACCAGACCTATGAATCTACTCTTAATGGTTGTGCATATAGGGTGAGCTTGGAAAATAGAACTTGTAGTTGCAGGAGATGGGAGATTACAGGGATCCCTTGTGAGCACGCCTACGGAGTTATGCTGAAGAAAGGTTTATAGGCTCAAGAATTTGTGGTTCACTGGTTTAGGACAGCTACTTGGAGGCGTACGTATTTTGAAGGCATTGTACCATTGCGTGAAGCAAAATTCTGGCCCATAGGACAGGAACCACCTATAGTTGAACCTGAGATTCCAGTTCAACTAGGCCGTAAGAAGGTGACTAAAGCGAATAAAAAAAAGGAAGAAAGGAGTCAATGAATCACCATCGAAGAAAAAAAAGAGAAGTTCTTGAAGCGGATCATGCATTGTGAGATATGTGGTGCTGCTAATCATCACTCCAGGTTCCATAAAAATAATCCGAAAAAGGTTTGTTTCATTGTGTTCTCGGGTTTCATTGTTTCATTGTGTTGTGTTTTGGATTGAAGTGAAGATTGTTTGCTTATTGTGATGTATCTGTAGTCTTTCGTGAGTGGTGAATCATCTCAGCCTGAAGCTTCCCAAGGTGTTTGCACTCAAGCCACTCAACTTGAGAAGTGAATATGTGAAGAAAAGAAGATAGGAGGTGAAGAAGTGGTCGATTTTTCTGTTGTTTTTAAGGACCTCCTTTATCGGCTTTACACTACAGGAAATGTGGGTAGTATTAGCGGACGAAAAACGCTATGCGTCCAAAATCATAGCGCTCCCTTCCACGCTCTGACAACGCCTGTTATAATAGGTCTGACACTTTTAATAGCGGTATTCGGTTATGCTATAGTTAACGATACAACAATAGCATTATTTGTTATGTAATTGTTGATATTTATAATAACGTTGTATAATTGTTATTAAAAGCTATTAATTTTATTTTTTCTGCTAGGATAGATAGCAAATGTTTTGTGTTATTAATTATCCATAAATTTATTAATAATAATTACAATTTTGTTTTATAATTTTAATTTAAAATGTAATTCAAATATTTGTAATAATAAAAGCTAAATTATTAAAAATTCCTATAAAAATTTTAATTATTCCAAAACCCATAAACATTAACTTGTTCATACAAACCAAAACACAACTTGTTCATACAATCCAATATCAATCTACCACTAAGAAACCTTCACAATCATCCCTAACATAAGAACTATCATCATCAAAAGAATCATCACTCAAATCATCGACTTCTTGGATAGGCAAAGGTGCAGCAACTAAATCCTCTTCTGTTTCCAACTCATGATAACCTCTAGGTGCTGCTCTCATAACAACATACCAATTTGAATTATCATCTTCCTTAGAGTAGAAAACCTGTTTTGCTTGACAAGGTAGAATGAATGGATCTTTCACATAGGCTGCTTGGTTCATGTGAAGGTTAACAAGAGTGAAGCCATCTTCTTCCTTCACACCATTCCTTGTGTTGGCCCAGTTGCATCTAAACAGCGGCACTTTGAACATGTGGTAGTCCATAAGCAAAATCTCCTTTATGACTCCATAATATGTAATCATATCAGCGACTGTCTTGTATCTCGAGCACTTGATCTACACATGCTAAATGCTTCATAAGTTACTCCACTGTTTTGTGTCTTCCGCTTGACCGCATCTGTATGAAACCGTTGCCCATTAATGATGAAACCTTTATGTGCTAAAGCAACATTTCTTGGTCCAAATGCCAACCACCTTATCTCCTTAGAATTACTATTTGGTGAGTCTGAATGAACCTGCCGCAGAAAATTAGAATATGATCAACCAACAAGCTAACCAGTCATCAAAATACAAGCTAACCAGTCATTACAATAATAATCAAGAAAAGAAGATAGAGTTCGAAACCTTTTTTTTAAGCCATTCTAGAAAGTGCTCAGTGTGATTTTTCCATAACAAAGTTTCATTTCTAGCATATCGAGCATCATTAGCTTGTAACTCTTCCAAATGCATACTGGTTTGACATTAAATAAAAATATATGAAAATGAAATTATAATTTCAAGTAGATGAAACTTAAAGAATAACTTACTCAAGAAAAGGATCCAAAGATGCCATGTTCATTAGGACATAACGATGTGCAATGTCTCGATCTTTATCTGAAAGGGTAAACTCGGTACCCTTCTGCAGAGGTCGGCCTTCAACCACCATTATGTCAGCCTCCATATCCTCATTACGATTAACTGTTTCTTGAACTGGTACTGAATCTTTAAGGAACTCTAAACAAAATGCAACACATTCTCAAGCTAAATACCCCTCAGCCATACATGCTTCTGGCCTTGCATGATTCTTAACAAAAGCCTTTAGTGTTTTCATGTACCTATAACTCATTCAAGAAATATGAATATTAGTCAAACATCATTGCAGAAAATACATATATTGAAGCAAATGAGAACATCAAACCTTTCAAAGGGATACATCCATCGGAAGTGTACTGGTCCTCCCAAACGTGCCTCTTTTGATAAATGTATTGGAAGGTGGAACATGATATCAAAAAGGGATGGAGGAAAGAAGCGCTCCAGTTGACACATTGTTTCCACAAACTCTGTCTCCATTGATATAAGCTTCTCCGGTTCAATTATGCGCTGACACAACCTGTTGAAGTAACTGCATAATCTATTTATGGCTATCCTAGGACCCCTATGTAACAACCCTCTTAATGCAGCTGGTAACAAGTTCTGTACTAGAACATGATGATCATGCGACTACCAATATTTGGAGGGTTAACTGACACACTATTCGCAATATTACCACAATAACCATCATGACCTCTAAACTTAGATAACCTTTGGCAGAAAATGGTCTTTTCTTTCTTAGATAACCAGTAGGCAGCTGGAGGTAAGTATGTTTTCTTTCCCCTCACCTCTGTGTGCAAGTGTTTTCTGATTCCAATATCTTCTAAGTCTTTTCTTGCTTTCAACCCATCTTTTGACTTAGCACTTTGCATCAAGAGAGACAATATAGCATCCGACACATTCTTCTCTACGTGCATAACATCAATATTGTGACAAACAGGCAACTCCTAACTCATTAAAAGAAGAAATTGTTAGGCAAATTCATATACAACAATCTTATAATTAAGGTAGACTATACTTTACCTTCCAGTAAGGTAGTTCAAAGAATATTGATCTCTTCTTCCACTGCCATAGATCATTTGATTCTTCACACTCTTCTTCTTGAACCATCTCATCATCTTCCAACTCTGGTCTTCTCCTTTTTTTCTCCTTCTCTAGAGGTCTTCCAAAATCATTCCTAAAAGCTTGTAGTGTCTCATATATCTATCCTGTTCGCATTCACTTCCTCTACTGTGTTGTCGAACCAAGCTTTTTTATATCTGTAATGATGGCCAGGCGGTAGTCTCTTTCTATTTCCCATTTAGACAAACTTGCGGCTGAACTTAAGCCACCTAGAAGGTGTATCCTTTCCACATACGTTGCATGCTTGTTTGCCCTTCACTTTACATCAAGACAAGGTTCCTAAGGCTGGATAGTCACTGATACTCCAAAGCAGCATGGCTCTAAGATTGAAGTTCTCCTTCGCAAATGAGTCATACACTTCAATACCCTCAGCCCACAAATCTCTCAAATCGTCTATCAGTGGTGCTAGGTAAACATCAATGTTATTACCAGGAGCTGTTGGACCAGGGATTAACAAAGTCAGCATTATATTTTCAGCCTTCATACACATAGTTGGAGGCGTGTTATAGTTCACTAACAACACTGGCCATGTGCTGTGATTGGTGTTTTGCATGGAGAAAGGGTTCATCCCATCTGTAGAGATCCCAAGTCGAAGATTCCTTGGATAACCAGCAAAGTCTGGCCATTTAGCATTCACTTGTGCCCAAGAGATAGAATCAACGGGGTGTCGCATTGTACCATCTTCAGTGGCATTGGTATAGTGCCAACACAGATCTTCAGCCATCCTTGTTGATCTAAACATCCTCCTAAACCTATCCTTGATTGGAAAATATCTAAGGACCTTTGCCGGAATCCCCACCTTTATCTCATTACTCTGCTTATCCTTTTCCCATCTTGAAACTTTGCATCTTGGACAACTTTTGAGCTTCTCATACTCCTTCCTATACAATATGCAATCATTCTTGCAAGCATGAATGTTCTCGTAGCCGAACCCGAATATTTTCAGAAATTTCTTGATCGCAGCTAAACTCTTGGGAAGAACATTGTCTTCGGGTAGCATTTCCTCAAGTAAAACCAACAGCTGATCAAAGTAGTTCTCCAACACACCAATTTTAACCTTGAATCTGTAAAGTCCCATGATTGCTGAAACCTTCGTGTGTTTGATACAATCCGAGTACAATGGCGTTTGAGCGTCTCTTAGCTTCTTCTTAAATTCAGTTTCCTCAGGTGCTTCGTCATCATCATTTGTCTCATTTTCATTCGTCTGATTTGGACCACAATCCATCGAGAATACTGTCTGCAACAAATCAAATGCCTCCGTTTGATATTGAAGACCATTGTCTTCTGCATAATCTCTTTTTTCACCATGAATTCTCCAACAAGAACTCTTATACTTCTTATCCATACCCCTAATCACAAGATGCTCCACTATTGTATCTAATAACTGATGGCTAAGGTTGCGGCAGTCTCTACAAGGACATAGCATTTCAGACAGATTTCCCAATCTTCTTGCTGAAGATTTCACGAAATTAGTTGCTCCTTCTGAGTACTCGTGACTATTCCTACAAGAATCAGACAAAAGTACTTAGCTCGATTGATTTTAGGTCTTACCAAAAAGGAGAATACAAGTGAGCTCGATTGATTTACCTTGGCAGCCAAATCCACGTTTTATCCATTTGCCTTCTTTCAGATACAAGTGAGATCGAGAGAAGATCTGTTGAGACAAAGGATTTAGGGTTTGTTCTTGCTCGCGAGACAGAACAAGTGAGTTGTGTTCTGAAAATTTTGGCCGCCAAAATGAACGGTTCAGATCAAAGCTTTCCTTACAAAATCAATGGTTTACGATTAATCCTACTCCAATAAGAAAGAACGGCTCAGATCGAAGTATGTGACACATATCCATCGGCGTGTAACTGGCCACGTTAGCAATCCTCGAGTTTACTCCTCATTGGCTTAGAGTATTAATTTCGTTTCAAATCAGAAAATTAACATATAAAATAGGTTATTAAGAAAAAAATAAATAAATTAAATCTTAAAAAATGTTCTATGATCATTCCAATTTAACGAATATCTTTTTTTATAAATATAAATATTTTATATGAGGTTTCATAAAATTTAATGATCTAAGCTTATATCTTCATAAACACTAAGACTTATGTATGTATACATGTTTTAGGGTATAGAATTTTGATGAGTGAAATTGTATAAAAAGTTTAACTAATAAGTTTTATGAAAATAAGATTACAATATCACTTCTTTTGATAAAAAAAATCAGAAATCAAGTATAATTATGGTATATATGGTTTAGGGTAACTTTGGGGTTTAGGGTATTAGCTTTGGGGTTTAGGGATTAAAAAATAAAAGTTTAACTAATAAGTTTTATGAAAATAAGACTACAATATCCCTTCTTTTAATAAAAAAAAAATCAGAAATCAAGAACAATTGGGGTTTAGGGTATTAGCTTTAGGGTGTAGGGTATTAGCTTTGGGGTTTAGGGATTTATCTTTCAAAGTACATGGTTTTTATATTCCCGTTTTAATGGTATAAGGATTTAACTTTAAGGCATAGGATTTTATCACACAAGGCTTATAAAATAATATTACACATAATATTTGTTTACGTTTATCAACTTAAACATAATATCACACATGAGTTCAAACTAAACGCAACATAATATTACACACAATAAGATTAAACAACAACAGCTCTTCCTGCATCAAACGAGCTTGAGCTTATCATTTGGCCATGCCACAATTGAACCTATTGCATCAGATATGATTTCGATCTCTGAATTTGGCCTCCATACTTTTGCATCACCAATCTTAGCCACTTCAACCCACACCTTGCTTGCATTTGGACCTAAGGGTACAAAGTGGCACAACTCATTCGGATCCGTTGAAGCAACTCTTCCTTCAGCAACGTTACGTCCAGAGTTGCTGCAATCTAAGAGAATACACTTCTGCTTTGGACTCCTGGTTGAACTAGTGCTTCCTGGACTCTACAACTCACACCAGATAATAGAACATCAATCAACAGACAAACAAAATAGAATAACTTCATTCAGTCACATACCACTGCTTTTTTCTTGGCTGGTTTCGAAGGTGATCCTATTTTCTTGGCTACAGATTTAGTAGGTGTTACATCTGCGACGGTGGTAGGCATGACTTCAACCTTTAGGACTGGCCATGCAATTTTTTCGTTAAGTGCATCACCAAACAAAAACATATCAGCAGTTGGCCTCCACAAATATGTCTCATCATTCAGCACCTTCAGAACTTCAACACAAACAGCATTGGGACCTAGAGGTATATTGTTAACCATGTCTTTGGATTTGGTTGAACAGACGAGACCTTCAGCAATAACCTCGTCCTCTTCATTGGTCCAATCATATATCTTGCATCTGCGAGTTTCACCTTCCTTGCTTTGCTAAAAAGTAAAAAACTAATGATTAGAGAAACTCATCTTTCGTAGGAAGAAAACAAGATTTGAAAACTTTACCATGGATACATCGTCTGAAAAGTTTTGATCCCTATCCAATATCACTTTATCCACTGGCCAAGCTATTTTGTATCCCACAGCTTCATCAAGAGTTAACACATATGTTGTAGGCCTCCAGAGAGAAGCTACTGAGCTTAGTGCAGACCTCACAACGATCGCCACTGCATTAGGACCAATTGGTATACGACCAATTTTGTACTTCGGTTCAGCAGGGCAGAATTCTCCTTCACCAACAACAACATCTTCTGCTTCAATCCAATCGAGTATCTGTACTCTCACTCCTTCTTTGAATCCACCACTACTCTCAGATGTTTCAGCATCAACATTACTTTTCTGAGAGAAGGAAAAGGAACTCGTAAATGTCTTAAAGACCATTTCACCAAATGTAATGAAATACTTACCTTCTTTCCAGCTAAGTCTCGGACCATGCCCTTTAACTCTTCAATCTCACTTTTCATTTCTGCAATCTTTGCGTCTCTAAATTGCAGATATGCTAGTTTAGTAGCTGTAACCCCTCTACCAAACCCCCTAACTCGTCCACCTTTGTCTTTTCCAAAAATCTTGCTCACAGCATCTTCCCTTATGTTCTCAGCAGATGTTGGTCCATTTGACTATCAAGTGACTGTATTTTTTCCTGATACAAACATGTAAACACAAAATTATTCACTAATCATAATCCATTAATTATACACAACAACTTTGACAATTCTTACAATAGTCTCAGCAAATCGAGGCTTCACCGGTCTACCATCAGCATGAGTGTGTCCCGCAATCCATACCTTACTCCTACTCACCTTTCTTGGGTCTGTACTCCTTTTTTCTATATAAAAAACTGAAAAATCTCAATAACAAGTTATTTTAACAATCTGTACAATTTTATAGATGTTCCCATCAAAAAACTTTACCATATCTTCAGCTAAACGAAGCATCCCTTTACGGCTGGTAGTGTGAGGAATCTGATTTTTTCTCATCTCTCTGTACTTGTTACTTATTTCCTACAATAAAAATATGAGTGATTAAATCTATAAGACATGATCTATAAACAAGAAAGTTAATTTGCTGGAGATAACTAACCGTGAAAGTTTTGGTAGTCTTGCTCCTAACCCAAGAGTTCCACACTTGAATGGATGAGAAGTTGCTGGGTTTTAAATCAATTCTCTCAGCAATAGTCTTCGCAACACGTACTTGTGACACTAGCCTTGACTTCCCAGCCCTCCACAAATTTCCCAGCTGCTTGAAAATAACAGCTTTCTGCCATTCTTCTTGCAAGTTAAACCTCCCCTGCATCACAATAAGCAAACGTCAAACATGTTTACAGAAAATCAACAAAACATATAGACGATTATGTCACCTGAATTTCTTCCCACATTGTTGCTTTAGTCGCTGCATCAAGTTTTCTCCAATCAGAAAGTGTAACCGGAACTTGTTCCCTCACAAGAGGACCAAGAAAAGATGACAGTGTCACTGAACCAGATCCGACATGCTCTCCAAAGTCATTGAATGTGACCGTAACCTTATCATTAGGATTTCAGCCACTCTACGCATCTTTGTTGGTCCTCTTTTATTTCTTTTTTTCACTTCATCCCCTGGTAACTGAACTCCTTCAGTACTAGGAATCTGATCATCTTGAGCATTGTTGACTTCATCTTCTTCGTTCCCTCTCTCATTGCGACCTCTATCTTCTTCTTCGTTCCCTCTCTCATTGCAACCTCCATCTTCTTCCATATCAAGAGCTTCTTCTTCGTTCCCTCTCTCAGTGCGACCACCATCTTCTTCCATATCAAGAGCTTCTTCTTCGTTCTCTTTCTCTTCGAGAACTCCATTGTCTTTGCTAGATTTTTCTTCGTTTCCTTTCTCTTTGACAACTCCATCATCTTTGCTAGCTTCTTCTTTGTTTCCTTTCTCATTGACAACTCCATCTTCTTCTACTACTTCATCCTCTTTCTCTTCCGGTCCAGTCAAACAAGCTTCTCCTTCTATCTCATCCTGAGCAACCTCTGGTGTTACATCTTCTCGTTGAGCAGCAACCTCCGGTGTTACATCTACAAGGTAATCATCATCTCCCGGTTGAGCAGCAACTTTCTGGATTCTACTACTTTTTCTCGTTGGCGTAAGAAGTAAAGTCTTTGCTTTTGTGTATGTTCTTTTCTTGACTTGTAGTTTTTGTTCTTGTCCAGTCAAACAAGCTTCTTCTTCACCCTCTTCCTCATCTTCAGACATTGCTTCATTGTCACTACCATCAACTTGCGGTGTTACATCTTCTACCTCCTCACCAATCTTAGCCACTTTCTTTGGTCTACCCCTTCTTCTCTTAACTACATTCTTTTTTGGAGAAGCCACTTTCTTTGTTGTTGGAGTAGCAACTTCGCATGTTGGATCTTCTACCTCCAAGCCTTGATTACGTCTACTCCGACGAGCTCCAACTTGTCCTCCTCCTCTTGTCCTTGCCATTTCTGAAGTAAAATCAAAACGAGAGATCAAAATTGAAACCCAAAATCAAAATCGAAACCGAAACAAACAAAATTGAAACCCAATTCAAAATCAAACCCAAAATCAAATGAATGAATCATTCGATTGAATGAGAACATACCTCTCGTGATTTTCTGTTGTACGATGAGCTTTGAATCTCTCGTGCTTTGAAAGTGAAACCGAGGAGAAACCGAGGAGTAAGGGAAAAAAGTGAAGAGGTTTCGAGAGATCTCTCGTGAATTAAGTACTTAGAGATATTTTCGGACTAAAAATAATATATTTTTACATATACGATAGCTCCTTTTTTATGATATGCAATGATAAGTCGCCTCAACTTACCAAATTGACGCGGCTAAATTCTTTTCTTTTCCCGCGATAACAAACATAGCGTTTCAGATTAATAAACACTATTAGAAAGGCCGGTGTTGGTATACAATAGCAGAGCTGTAATAAACGCTATACCACGACGCTATTAATACTCACATTTCCTGTAGTGTTAGGTGTCTTTTGTGAGGTTCTATGACCTTGTTTCTCGGCTTTAGGTGCTTTTTTTAAGGTTCTATGACATTCGTCTCGGCTTCAGATTCCTTTTGCACGTTCTAAGACCTTGTTTCTCGGGTATTTAGGCTAGTTTAATGGCTTTAGACTTTATTTTGGTGTGTTCAAGGTATGCTTTAAACTCAATGTATGATTTTAATGGCTTTGGTAATTTTTATGTATGCTTTTGAACGTAATGATCTTGCCTTTTAAAACAACTGAAACATCTTAAAAACATACTTTGTTTCATCACCTTAAACAGACACTTAACAATACAACCATCATCATCATCTTAACAATACAACCATCATCATCATCTTAAACATAATACACTAAAACAGTGGAGAGTTAGCTTAGACAAACTGAGACAAGCTATATTACCTTAGAAAACACAACCATGGTCAAACATCCTAAAACAACAAGCACCAGTGCTTTCTTGACCTCGCATTTGGCTTCACTCACAACATCTTCCATTCTTGCAAAAATCTCAGTCTCTAACTTTAATTCAAGCTCTTCAATCTTCTTCTTTTCTTCTTCCACACACTCAACAAGAATTTTATGTTCAAGTCTCCCTATCCTAAATGAAAATGCTTCAACCTCATCCAACAACGCCTCATCAACCCATTTATAAGAGTGATTATCATTACTCAGCTACAAACACACAAAATTCGATTTCCCCACACAAATTTTGAATAATGACATTTATAAATACAAACTAACATTACAAGAAAACACAAAAAATTCTGACGGCCAAAAATGTTGTCGGACATTTATGAGAAAATTATGAGAAAATATGGAGGAAACACCAAATTAGACATTCCTCAGAATTTCTGAGGAAATTCTGACGAAAGTGTCTATGTCAGAATTTACCGACATCATTCCGTTGAAATACCGATGAAACATTTATAACCGTTAGAAAAACAATTAAATTATTTTAAATTAATAAAAATCTTCAGGATTCCGTCGGAAATTTCTGACAACATTCCGAGGAAATTTATAGCCGTTTACCGACCGTTTTAAAGTTTGATTTAAATAAAAGGATTGTCGGAATTTCGTAGGAAAATTCCGACGGAATTATGAGGAAATAGTAAATTTTAAAAAGTGGTCAGAATTTTGTAGGAAATTTCCAACGGAATTCCGAGGAAAAATATGACCGTTGTAATTTCCTCAGAATTTCGTCGGAATTGCCGACACCTTTCATCTATAAATAAGGATTCCCCTCATTCTCTTCACTCACAACAAACTACAAAAAAAATAATGTCTTCTCCTTATTATGTTTGTTCATGGATAGATCAACCACATTTGGATCTGAATACAAATTTACTTACAGAAAAATACGCTAAAGGTATTAAAGAATTCATGATGTTAGCTATACAACAACCAGAAGCAGATCCTAGTATATTGAGATTGTAAAAATAATAGAAATATTAAGACGAATGATGTTTGGATCCATTTATATTTAAAAGGGTTTATGTGTAGTTACGGGATTTGGTACCTACATGGAGAAAATGGTTATTAATACGGTAGTACTAGCAAACCTTAGACTGCAGATAGATTAGAAGAACAAACCACAGATTGTTGGTGCTCTTTTTCCCTAACTTGGTTTTGTCCCACTGGGTTTTCCAAATTAGGTTTTTAATGAGGCCACAATTGACCTTACCATAGGCTAATGTTGGTCCATATTTGTTTTCTAATTTTTTATGTTATGTTTTAAACTTGTCTTTATTTAATTTAGGTTTTAAGTTGTTTTGTAAGTTCCAAAATTACAGATGTACTCGTCAAATCCATCCTTTCGTCAGTATTTAAGAGGTTGGTAAAATGTAATACACTTAATTTAAGAGGTTTTTAAAATGTCAAATACCGATGAAACTTTTATAATAAACGGCAAACATCGAAAACTAATTTTCTCAGAATTTCATAGGAATATTCCGAGAAAATTTCTAGGAAACCCATGCTTTCATCGGCATTTCCTCAGAATTTTCTTAGGGAATTTCGAGGAGAAAAATATTTAGAGATTCATTTGCGGTTTAGAAAAGTCCTCGGAATTTCGTAGGAAAATTCTGAGGAAATACCGACGAAAGCATGGGTTTCCTATGAATTTCCTCCGAATATTCCTACAAAATTCCGAGTACATATTAGTTTTCGGTGTTTGCCGTTTAATATAAATTGTAAAACAAGTGTTTGACATTTTAACAAGTGTATTACAAAAATTCAGTAATAAGTTTAATTTTTAAACATTATATAATCATCCTAGTAAGTGAATCATCGGTTACATAAATGTCACATAAACACTCATAAACTTAATCGAACTTATTTCTATAATTGATCTTAGAAATGTGATTCTGTGTAATTTGAAGTTTTTGAAACATTTTCAAACATAGAACTCATATAAATGATCAATGTTTTGTTATAGATAAGTAGGGATGTTAAGTATAGGGTTAGGGCCTAACCCTCTTTAGTTCAATATAAGCCCAACCCTATTTTAACCCAACCTTATTATAACCCTATTTTAATTAAGGGTTAGAGCTGGTACATGGCTAACCCATTTGTGGTTTATGTAAATCAATAACTCTTTGTATATCAAATGATCTAAAGTTTACATGTTTTTAAAAACTTAAAATATGATTAAATAAATGAAAAACATGTCTTTTTCATTTTTGTCTTTAAATGTTAACATAAAATTAAAAAAAGCAAAGTTTACATGTTATTTTTATTTAATTTATAACAAAACAAGTAACACTTGTTGCTTTCCTCATCTCTCGAGTCTCCTCCACCTCAAACTCCACTCTGCGATCAAAACTTGACCTGTATTAGAGTGAACAAAACTGAGACCAGTCCAAGCTATAGTTCGTTGCTCCAAGAATACATTCACAAGTATGATACATTGAAACTACAGGTCAAGTTCCAAACTATAGTTCATTACTACTAGTAATTTACTAGTCTACAAAACACACCCAAGCATCATCATAACAAAGACTAAAGCAGTTCATATTATCACATAGCTGAGACAAAGCTAAACAAAGCATAGTATTTACCACATCATTCTCTATTCTAAAACATCTAAGCAAGCAAGTCAACTACAAGTCTACAAGGAACAAGGAACAACCGACACTTAAAAAATAAGATCAGTCCGTGAAGAGACATTCAGAAGGTTACACAATGACAAATTCATCTCATACAGACACGTACAAATCAGTTTGGATCATATACATACACACAAAACAGTTTCAGAAGAACCAAGTCCATATATAATAACTTACATAAGTAACTTAAAGCAGAATATGAAACAGATTCACAAGAATATAATCAGTCATACAAGAGCACCCCATTATTAAGGAACAGAAACTCACAAGAAGAGATTCATCACAAGAAAAAATGTACAAATATACCGATTGATACACACTTTTATTCCCACCATAACGCACTGAAGAAAAGAAGAAGCATATAACCAGAACAGATAATTGCTGGTGTTCTGTTTCTGCAGAACCGTGTTATAGATATGGCCATATGGACCATATTTGAACATAATCAACACTATTTATTTAGTTCTCTTTCTCAGAAGTCCATATGTACGTATAAATAACATTAAGAACAAACTCACAAATCATATTGAGCTAAGCTAATCGATATCATCACAACAAGAGCTAGACGAAGGTAAAGCAAAAGAAAAAAGCTACACAAAGCTAAAGCTAAGTTTATCGATATCATCTATAAACAACCAAATCAGTCATTGGTCTCTGCATCAGAAACAAAAGATACAGATAACCCAGAAGATCGCAAGAAAGGACTCATCTACAACTGCAACTACAAGTCTACAACATCTAAGAGCAGATAACCCAAAAGATCGAGAGATAACCTTTATTTCGTTTTCATTTTCAGAAGAACAGATGGACTTCGATTTCGATTCAGAACAAACTCTTAGACTTCAATTTTGATTCAGAACAAACCCAGAGCCTTCGATCTCGACTCAGAACAAACCCAGATCCTTCGATCTCGATTTAGAACGACATTTTCTTTCTGTCGTCGCCGCCAAGACTTGAGCCAAAGAGATGGAGAAGAAATGAAAAAAATATTAAAGGGCTTAGGGTTAACCCGAGTGTCTTTTTTAGTCGGCCCTATTTTAACCCATATCAAAGGTAAAGGGGTTAAGGTTAAAAAAATTGACGCGGGCTGGGCTAAAATCGACCAATTAAAAAGCATGAAGAAAGTATTCTCCATCCATCAGAATTTCGTAGGAATTATTCCGTTAGAAATTACCTACGGAATTATTTCGTCAGATGAATGCGATGATCTGGAAACATAGGATTGAGATTTGTTGGTCCATTAGTTATCCCAACTTGTTGTACATTATTCCCCATCTGAAGCATCACAATATTAAATAAGTTGAGTTGATAGAGAGATATTTAAATAACAAAAGTTATAGAAGATTCGTACTATTAATGGTGAAACATACGGCTCGTTGGAGAAATTATGAATTGTTTGAGACAATGAAGGTCGTTGATAGCTTTGATTTACAAATTCATGTTGTACACCAGTTGACTGAAATCCAGTTGTCATCACCTTATTGGTCGAGGTTAGCAAACAATTTTCACTGTAGACACTTTCTCTTTGTCCACCCCAGAATGTGCATGGTGGCTGCATATTTAAGAGATTAGTCTAAATTTTGTTGAATAATAGGAGGTTTAGGCTGAAGCCGATAATTTCTCTGCCATAAACCACAACATGTAATATTAGTTTCGTCACAGCGGTTACTAGAACAAAGGATCTCTGACACAATAGTCATAATCATTTCCAGTTTAGTTAATGACCGCAGTTTGCTACAAAAAAGTGTCAATGGTGTAAGTTTGCATATTGTCAAGGTCTCTGATTAGTCTACATATTGACCTTTTATCCTCCATTTTTTTTACAAAAATGTCTATGTTATAATTCTTTTGAGAAAATACAAATAAATCAAATATATATCAGCGAAAGAAATTTCATAGTTAAGTAATGTTCATACCATGCCCAAAAAGTTTTCTACTCGTTGAAAGATCAAAAAGAATGGTCCTGGTGGTGGAAGTTTTGAGGTTGTGGTACCATCTCTGTATCAAAGCTTGAATTTCTTGTTAATGTCGCTTGATCAGTGTGTTGACGGATGGACATCACTGGTTTCTCTTTGGCCATTGCGGAATGTACATGATGGCTGCACATGCATATTTTAAACTTATCTTTCTTTAACTTAGGTTTAAGTTGTTTTGTAAGTTCTAAAATTACTAATGTACTGGTCAAATCCATCATTTCGTCAGTATGTAAGAGGTTGTTAAAATGTAATACACTTAATTTAAAAGTTTATTTAAATGTCAAATACCGATGAAACTTTTATAATAAACGGTAAAAAACTGAAAACTAATGTCATCGGAATTTCGTAGGAATATTCCAAGGAATTTCCTAAGAAACCAATGCATTCATCGGTATTTCCTCAAAATTTCCCTAGGAAATTCTGAGGAGAAATATATTTAGGGATTCATTTGGGGTTTAGGAAAATCATCGTAATTTCCTAGGAAAATTCTGAGGAAATACCGACGAAAGCATGGGTTTCCTAGGAATTTCATCAAAATATTACTACGAAATTCCGAGGACATATTAGTTTTCGGTGTTTGCCGTTTAATATAAATTGTAAAACAAGTATTTGAAATTTTAACAACCTCTTAAAATTAAGTGTTTACACAAATTCAGTAATAAGTTTAATTTTTTAAACATTATATAATCATCCAAATAAGTGAATCATCGGTTACATAAATTTCACATAAACACTCATACACTTAATCGAACTTATTTCTATAATTGATCTTAGAAATATGATTATGTGTAATTTAATGTATTTCAAACATTTTCAAACATAAAACTCATATAAATGATCAATGTTTTGTCATATATTTTTAGGGATCCATAAAATGCATATTTTGAAACCCCAAATGACAAAACCGTCGGAAATCCCTCGGAATTTTCCTACGGAATTCCAACGCCCATAGGAAAATTCCGAGGGATTTCTGACAGTTTTTATAAAATATCTAAACTCGACTAACTAAAAAGCATGCAAAGAATATTCTCCATCCGTCAGAATTATTCCAACCGAAATTACCTACGTAATTATTCCATCGGATAAATGCGATGATCTTGAAACATAGGATTGAGATTTTTTGGTCCATTAATTATCCCAACTTGTTGTACATTATTCCCCATCTGAAGCATTACGATATCAAATAAGTTGAGTAGATAGAGAGATATTTAAATAACAAAAGTTATAGAAGATTTGTACCGTTAATGGTGAAACATACGGCTCGTTGGAGAAATTAGGAATTGTTTGAGAAAATGAAGTTCGTTGATAGCTTTGATTTACCAATCCATGTTGTACACTAGTTGATTGAAATCTAGTTGTCATCACCTTATTGGTCGAGGTTAGCAAACAGTTTTTACTGTAGACAATTTCTCTTTGTCCACCCCGAAATGTGCATGGTAGCTGCATATTTAAGAGATTAGTCTACATTTTTTTTGAATAATAGGAGGTTTGGGCTGAAGCTGATAATTTCTTGTCCAAAAACTACAACATGTAATATTAGTTTCATCATAGCGGTTACTAGAACTAGGGATCTCTGACACAATAGTCAAAATCATTTCTAGTTGAGTTAATGACCGTATTTTGCTACAAAAGTGTCAATGGTGTAAGTTTACATATTGTCAGGGTCTCTAATTAGTCTACATATTGACCATTTATTCTCCATTTATTTTACAAAAATGTCCGCGTTATAAGTTTTTTAAGAAAATACAAATAAATCAAATGTATATCAGCAAAAGAAGTTTCATAGTTAAGTAATGTTCATACCATGCCTGAAAAGTTTCTACTGCGTTGAAAGATCTAAAAGAATGGTCCTAGTGATGGAAGCTTTGAGGTTGTGGCACCATCTCTATATCAAAGCTTAAATTTCTTGTTAATCTCTCTTGATTAGTGTGCTGAATTTCTATTAACGTAGAGTGATGCCATCACTGGTTTCTCTTTGGCCATTGCGGAATGTACATGATGGCTGCACCTGCATATTTTAAACTTGTCTTTCTTTAACATAGGTTTAAGTTGTTTTGTAAGTTCCAAAATTACTGATGTACTGGTCAAATCCATCATTTCGTCAGTATTTGAGAGGTTGTTAAAATGTAATACACTTAACTTAAATGTTTAATAAAATGTCAAATACCGATGAAACTTTTATAATAAACGGCAAACACCGAAAACTTATATCCTCATAATTCCGAGGAAATTCCTAAGAAACCCATGTTTTTATCGTTATTTCCGCAGAATTTTCCTAGGAAATTCCGAGGAGAAATATATTTAGGGATTCATTTGGGGTTTAGAAAAGTCCTCGGAATTTCCTAGGAAAAATCTGAGGAAATACCGACGAAAGCATGAGTTTCCTAAGAATTTCCTCGAAATATTACTACGAAATTACGAGGATATATTTGTTTTCGGTGTTTGCCGTTTAATATAAATTGTAAAACAAGTATTTGACATTTTAACAACTTCTTAAATTAAGTGTATTACACAAATTCAGTAATAAGTTTATTTTTCTAAACATTATATAATCATCCTAATAAGTGAATCATCGGTTACATCAATGTCACACAAACACTCATACACATAATCGAACATATTTCTATAATTGATCTTAGAAATGTTATTTTGTGTAATTAGAAGTTTTTGAAACCTTTTCAAACATAAAACTCATATAAATGATCAATGTTTTGTTATAGATAAGTAGGGATCAATAAAATGCATATTTTGAAACTCCAAATGACAAAATCGTCTGAAATCCCTCGGAATTTTCCTATGGAATTCCGACACCCATAGGAAAATTCCGAGGGATTTCCGACGATTTTTATAAAATATCTAAACTCGACTAACCAAAAGCAAGCAGAGAATATTCTCCATCCGTCAGAATTATTCCAACCAATATTACCTACGTAATTATTCCGTCAGATGAATGCTATGATCTTGAAACATAGGATTGAGAATTGTTGGTCCATTAGTTATCCCAACTTGTTGTACATTATTCCCCATCTGAAGCATTACTATATTAAATAAGTTGAGTAGATAGAGAGATATTTAAATAACAAAAGTTATAGAAGATTTGTACCGTTAATGGTGAAACATACGGCTCGTTGGAGAAATTAGGAATTCTTTGCGATAATGAAGGTCGTTGATAGCTTTGATTTACAAATCCATGTTGTACACTAGTTGATTGAAATCTAGTTGTCATAACCTTATTGGTCGAGGTTAGCAAAGAGTTTTCACTGTGGACAATTTCTCTTTGTCTACCCCGAAATGTGCATGGTAGCTTCATATTTAAGAGATTAGTCTACTTTTTTTTGAATAATAGGAGGTTTGGGGTGAAGCTGATTATTTCTCGTCCAAAAACCACAACATGTAATATTAGTTTCATCATAGCGGTTACTAGAACTAGGGATCTCTGACACAATAGTCAAAATCATTTCTAGTTGAGTTAATGGCCGTATTTTGCTACAAAAGTGTAAATGTGTAAGTTTACATATTGTCAGGGTCTCTAATTAGTCTACATATTGACCATTTATCCTCCATTTATTTTTAAAAAATGTATACGTTATAAGTTTTTTGAGAAAATACAAATAAATCAAATGCATATCAGCGAAAGAAGTTTCATAGTTAAGTAATGTTCAATACCATGTCTGGAAATTTTTCTACTGCGTTGAAAGATCTAAAAGAATGGTCCTGGTGATGGAAGCTTTGTGTTGTGGCACCATCTCTATATCAAAGCTTGAATTTCTTGTTAATGTCTCTTGATTAGTGTGCCGAATTTCTTTTAACGTTGAGTGATGCACATCACTGGTTTCTCTTTGGCCATTGCAGAATATGTACATGATGGCTGCATCTGCATATTTTAAACTTGTCTTTCTTTAATTTAGGTTTAAGTTGTTTTGTAAGTTCCAAAATTACTGATGTACTGGTCAAATCCATCATTTCGTCAGTATTTAAGAGGTTGTTAAAATGTAATACACTTAACATAAATGTTTAATAAAATGTCAAATATAGATGAAACTTTTATAATAAACGACAAACAACGAAAACTAATGTCCTCATAATTAACTTTTATAATAAACGACAAAACCGTCGGAAATCCCTCGGAATTTTCCTACGGAATTCCGACGCCCATAAGAAAATTCCGAGGGATTTCCGATTGTTTTTATAAAATATATAAACTCGACTAACTAAAAAGCATGCAAAAAATATTCTCCATCCGTCATAATTATTCCAACCGAAATTACCCACGTAATTATTCCGTCGGATGAATGCGATGATCTTGAAACATAGGATTCAGATTTGTTGTTCCATTAGTTATCCCAACTTGTTCTACATTATTCCCCATCTGAAGCATTACGATATTAAATAAGTTGAGTAGATAGAGAGATATTTAAATAACAAAAGTTATAGAAGATTTGTACCGTTGAAGAAATTAAGAATCGTTTGCGACAATGAAGGTCGTTGATAGCTTTGATTTACAAATCCATGTTGTACACTAGTTGATTGAAATCTAGTTGTCATCACCTTATTGGTCGAGGTTAGCAAAAAGTTTTCACTGTAGACAATTTCTCTTTGTCCACCCCGAAATGTGCATGGTAGATGCATATTTAAGAGATTAGTCTACATTTTTTTTGAATAATAGGAGGTTTGGGCTGAAGCTGATAATTTCTCGTCCAAAAACCACAACATGTAATATTAGTTTCATCATAGCGGTTACTAGAACTAGGGATCTCTGACACAATAGTCAAAATCATTTCTAGTTGAGTTATTGACCGTATTTTGCTACAAAAGTGTCAATGGTGTAAGTTTACATATTGTCAGGGTCTCTAATTAGTCTAGATATTGACCATTTATCCTCCATTTATTTTACAAAAATGTCTACGTTATAAGTTTTTTGGAGAAAATACAAATAAATCAAATACAAATCAGCGAAAGAAGTTTTATAGTTAAGTAATGTTCATACCATGCCTGGAAAGTTTTCTACTGCGTTGAAAGATCTAAAAGAATGGTCCTGGTGATGGAAGCTTTGAGTTTTTGGCACCATCTCTGTATCAAAGCTTGATTTTCTTGTTAATGTCTCTTGATTAGTGTGCTGAATTTCTATTAACGTTGAGTGATGCACATCACTGGTTTCTCTTTGGCCATTGTGGAATGTACATGATGGCTGCACCTGCATATTTTAAACTTGTCTTTCTTTAACTTAGGTTTTAAGTTGTTTTGTAAGTTCCAAAATTACTAATGTACTGGTCAAATCCATCATTTCGTCAGTATTTAAGAGGTTGTTTAAATGTAATACACTTAACTTAAATGTTTAATAAAATGTCAAATACCGACGAAAGTTTTATAATAAATGGCAAACACCGAAAACTTATGTCCTCATAATTACGAGGAAATTCCTAAGAAACCCATGTTTTTATCGTTATTTCCGCAGAATTTTCCTAGGAAATTCCAAGGAAAAAAATATTTAGGGATTCATTTGGGGTTTAGAAAAGTTCTCGGAATTTCCTAGGAAATACCGACGAAAGCATGAGTTTCTTAGGAATTTCCTCGAAATATTACTACGTAATTCTGAGGATATATTAGTTTTCGGTGTTTGCCGTTTAATATAAATTGTAAAATAAGTATTTGACATTTTAACAACCTCTTAAATTAAGTGTATTATAGGAATTCAGTAATAACTTTAATTTCTTAAACATTATATAATCATCCTAATAAGTGAATCATCGGTTACATCAATGTCACATAAACACTCATCCACATAATCGAATATATTGTTATAATTGATCTTAGAAATTTGATTATGTATAATTAGAAGTTTTTGAAACCTTTTCAAACATAAAACTCATATAAATGATCAATGTTTTGTTATAGATAAGTAGGGATCAATAAAATGCATATTTTGAAATCCCTAATGACAAAACCGTCGGAAATCCCTCGGAATTTTCCTACGGAATTCCGACGCCCATAAGAAAATTCCGAGGGATTTCCGATTGTTTTTATAAAATATATAAACTCGACTAACTAAAAAGCATGCAAAAAATATTCTCCATCCGTCATAATTATTCCAACCGAAATTACCCACGTAATTATTCCGTCGGATGAATGCGATGATCTTGAAATATAGGATTCAGATTTGTTGTTCCATTAGTTATCCCAACTTGTTCTACATTATTCCCCATCTGAAGCATTACGATATTAAATAAGTTGAGTAGATAGAGAGATATTTAAATAACAAAAGTTATAGAAGATTTTTACCGTTAATGGTGAAACATACGGCTCGTTGGAGAAATTAGGAATTATTTGCGACAATGAAGGTCGTTGATAACTTTGATTTACAAATCCATGTTGTACACTAGTTGATTGAAATCTAGTTGTCATCACCTTATTGGTTAAGGTTAGCAAACAGTTTTCACTGTAGACAATTTCTCTTTATCCACCCCGAAATGTGCATGGTAGCTGCATATTTAAGAGATTAGTCTACATTTTTTTTTTGAATAATAGGAGGTTTGGGCTGAAGCTGATAATTTCTCGTCCAAAGACCACAACATGTAGTATTAGATTCATCATAGCGGTTACTAGAACTAGAGATCTCTGACACAATAGTCAAAATCATTTCTAGTTGAGTTAATGACCGTATTTTGCTACAAAAGTGTCAATGGTGTAAGTTTAAATATTTTTAGGGTCTCTAATTAGTCTACATATTGACCATTTATCTTCCATTTATTTTACAAAAATGTCTACATTCTAAGTTTTTTGAGAAAATACAAATAAATCAAATGCATATCAGCGAAAGAAGTTTCATAGTTAAATAATGTTCATACCATGCCTGGAAAGTTTTCAACTGCGTTGAAAGATCTAAAAGAATGGTCCTGGTGATGGAAGCTTTGAGGTTGTGACACCATCTCTGTATCAAAGCTTGAATTTCTTGTTAATGTCTCTTGATTAGTGTGCTGAATTTCTATTAACGTTGAGTGATGCACATCACTGGTTTCTCTATGGCCATTGCGGAATGTACATAATGGCTTCACCTGCATATTTTAAACTTGTCTTTCTTTAACTTAGGTTTTAAGTTGTTTTGTAAGTTCCAAAATTACTGATGTACTGGTCAAATCCATCATTTTGTCAGTATTTAAGAGGTTGTTAAAATGTAATACACTTAACTTAAATGTTTAATAAAATGTCAAATACCGATGAAACTTTTATAATAACGGCAAACATAGAACACTAATGTCCTCATAATTCCGAGGAAATTCCTAAGAAACCCATGTTTTTATATATCGTTATTTCCGCAGAATTTTCCTAGGAAATTCCGAGGAGAAAAATATTTAGGGATTCATTTGGGGTTTAGAAAAGTCCTCGGAATTTCCTAAGAAAAATCTGAGGAAATACCGACGAAAGCTTGGGTTTCCTAGGAATTTCCTCGGAATATTACTGCGAAATTTTGATAACATATTAGTTTTCGGTGTTTGCTGTTTAATATAAATTGTAAAACAAGTATTTGACATTTTAACAACCTCTTAAATTAAGTGTATTACACAAATTCAGTAATAAGTTTATTTTTCTAAACATTATATAATCATCCCAATAAGTGAATCATCGGTTACATCAATGTCACATAAACACTCATTTACTTAATCGAACTTATTTCTATAAATGATATTAGAAATTAGATTCTGTGTAATTTGAAGTTTTCGAAATATTTTCAAACATAAAACTCATATAAATGATCAATGTTTTGTTATAGATAAGTAGGAATCCATAAAATGCATATTTTGAAACTCCAAATGACAAACCCGTCGGAATTTCGTAGGAAAATTCCGAGGGATTTCCGACGGTTTTTATAAAATATCTAAACTCGACCAATTAAAAATCGTGCAGAGAATATTCTCCATCGTCGGAATTCCGTAGGAATTATTCTGTCGGAAATTACCTACGGAATTGATTATTTCCTTGGAATTCCGTTGGAATATTTCATTATCCGCCAAACCGAACCGCCAAATGTTTGATTAACCGTGGGAAAAAAGAATACCGACGAAATTCCGACGGATCTTCTCCGTCGGAATTTATTTAATACAAGAAGTGGCTTTTCTTCTTTTTCTCCATTTCGGTTTTCTCTCTCTAAAACCTGTGATTCATCTCCTCCTTTCTCTCTCTAGGCCGACTATTTGGGTCCCTAAACCCCTCAAATTCCTCTCCAAACTACATAAGTCTTCTAAATCTATCTTCTATTGTGTTTATATTATTGTTTAAGACTTAGATTTGTAAAGATTTGTGAGTTTAGATGTTAGATTTGTGTTAGGATGAAGTAGTTTAGGATGAGATTGGTAGATTTTGTTGTTAGGTTGATAATATGAATGATTTTGTTGTTAGATTAGATTATATTTTGGATTATGAGATTTTTAAAGATTGTATAAGTTTTTTCTTGTTTTTGAAATTTGGAGAGGTTTTATTATATATCTAAAACGGGTTTTATGATTTAAATTTGTTTTCAAGATTTTTTATAATTTTAAATATCATTTTTGTAATATTTTTATATTAATAAACATATTTACAATTTTTATGTAATTTTAAAAATCATTTTTGTAATATATTTATATTTATAAACATATTTCTAATATTTATTTAATTTAAAAAAATCAAAAATATATATATATATATATTAAAGTTTTTATTATTTTAAAACTGTTTTTAAAAAATTATATAACCTTTTAAGTGTTTATATATTTAAAAGTTCTTATGATTTTAAATTGTTTTTAAAAAAAATTATAAATTTTTAAAAGTATTATATTTAATAACTTGTAAAAATATTCTAACTATTTTTATAAGTTGAATACATAAAAAAATTTGATATATAAAAAAATAATAATATATTCATGTTTTATAAAAAATATATATTGTTTTTTATTAATTATCTTTTTCAGTTATAATTGTGTTTTTTATTAACTAAACAATTTTTTTTTCAGTTCGGAGAACGTTGCGAGACCACGCCGTACCCGAGTTCAAAACTCGGTCCCGAGTTCTTCCCGTGGTGCTCAGTCATCCTCCCAGGAGCAATGTAATGCTTCACCAGATCCTCAGCTGCGAGGCACAATGACAATTGAACAATTGGTTCAACAGCCAGGCCGAGAGCATCTCTCTCGACTCAATCCAAGACCTACCCGAGGCACTACTTGGTAAGTTTCGGGTTATATTGTATATTTTTTATTTTTAATTGTGTGTTGTATATCCTTTCTTGTTTTATATGTAGGTTCACTAAGTCGAGCAATGGCATTAGCAACTCCATTAACAGGATGATGTACACCTTGATCAGGCGTGGATATCCGACCTACAACAAGTTTCCTTGGAATTCCGTCGGAATATTTCATTAGCTGCCAAACCGAACCGCCAAATATTTCATTAACCGTGGTAAAAAAGAATAAAGACGGAATTCCGACGGATCTTCTCCACCGGAATTTATTCAATACAAGAAGTGGCTTTTCTTCTTTTTCTCCATTTTGGTTCTCTCTCTCTCTTTCTAAAACATGTCATTCCTCTCCCCATTTCTCTCTCTAGGCTGACAATTTGGGTCCCTAAACCCCTCAAATTCCTCTCCAAACTATGTAAGTCTTCTAAATCTATCTTCTATTGTGTTTATATTATTGTTTAGGACTTAGATTTGTGAGTTTAGATATTAGATTTGTGAAGATTTGTGAGTTTAGATGTTAAATTTGTGTTAGGATCAAGTAGTTTAGGATGAGATTGTTAGATTTTGTTGTTAGGTTGATAATATGAGTGATTTTGTTGTTAGATTATATTATATTTTGGATTATGAGATTTTTAAAGATTGTATAAGTTTTTTCTTTTTTTTTTTAAATATTTTGAGAGGTTTTAATATGTATATATATAACGGGTTTTATGATTTAAATGCGTTTTAAAGATTTTCTTATAATTTTAAAAATCAGTTTTTGTAATATATTTATATTTATAAATGTATTTATAATATTTATGTAATTAAAAAAATATATATATATATAGATATATTAATTTTTTATGATTTTGAACTTTTTTAAAAAAATTTTAACCTTTTAAGTGTTTATATATTTATTAAAGTTTTTATGATTTTAATTTTTTTTTAAATTTTTTTTAAAAAAATATAATATTTAATAACTTGTAAAAATATTCTAACTATTTTAATAAATTGAATACATATAATTTTTTTGATATATATATATATAATAATAATTTATTCATGTTTTATAAAATATATATATTATTTTCATTAATTATCTTTTTCAGTTATAATTATGCTTTTATTAACTAAATAATCTTTTTAGGTCGGAGAACGTTGCGAGACCACGCCGTCCCCGAGTTCAAAACTTGGGCGCGAGTTCTTATCGTGGTGCTCAGTAATCCTTCCAGGAGAAAAGTTATGCTCTATCGGATCCTCAGCTGTCGGGAACTATGACTATTGAACAATTGGTTCAACAGCCAGGCCGAGAGCATCTCCCTCGACTCAATCCAAGACCTACTCGAGGCACTACTTGGTTAGTTTTGTTATATTGTATATTTTTGATTTTCAATTGTGTGTTGTAACTCCTTTCTTGTTTTATATGTAGGTTCACTAAGTCGAGCAATGGCATTATCAAATCCATTAACAGGATGATGTACACCTTTCTCAGGTGTGGATATCCGACCTACAGCAAGTTTTCGCTACCGGACCATGAGATATGGTTCCGTCACTTTGCAGTAATTCTTCCAACTATTTTTTTTTTTTTAAGAAAAACACTTCTTTAATTATTCGAATAGTTATTGGCTTTTTTTTACAGCAAGAATTCACATGGGATCCTACGCATACGGAGACAGTCCGTATAGCCTTCCATAAAAAAGTCGCAGACGCTTAATAGGAAGCAGATATATGAGTGCAAAAAGTTGTGGCGTAAGGGCAAGAAGCCGAAAATGATCAACGCGACGACTTGGCTTGAGTTGCAAGACCATTGGACTAAGCGAGAGATAGAAGATTTGTCCAGCACCAACTCTAGGAACCGTCTCAGCAATCGTGGTGGACAAGGTGTCTTCGTCCACAACTTGGGTGCCACCATTATTTCTACTCGCGAGGATCAAGTTTTATTCTTAATTTAATTTTTTTATTATATCTTTTTTATTAATTTATATGTTTATTTAAATTGAAGAGAATGATGGTAATCCCATCGATCATCTGACTCTAATGAAAGAGGTTTACACCAACAAGCAGACGGGTGAAATTTAAGATGGTCTTATGAAGAGTGTCATCGGCCTGGTGCAAACCCAAGTAGCCGAAGAACGTGCTTCCCAGGTTGCCTCTGAAGATGATGATGGTTTTTCAGCTTCGATGACCTTGAGCACATCACGAATCAACGAACTTGTGGAACATGAAATATAAATAACTTTTATTTTATAGATTCATAATATCATTATTAATTTTATTAACACTTAATTCACATTTTCTTTGCAGGCTGTTCCAAAGAAGAAAAATTGTTTGGTCGGGTTGGGTCGTTGGGTTCCCTCGGCTTCGTCTCAATCAACAATGCCACCAACAAATCCCATGATTTTGTAAGCGTTGAAGAACAAGGATGAACGGATTGAACACTACAAGAAAACACCTCGATTCCTAGGGACATTTTCCTCGGAATGTCGTCGGAATCAAGCGATTCCGACGACATTCCGAACAAAAAGTCCCTCGGAAAAATTTCCTCGGAATCACAGTTTTCGTCGGAATATCCTCGGAATATTCCGAGGATATTCCGACGGAAACAATTTCGAGGACATTCCGAGGAATATTGTCGATGGAACAATTGGTCGGAATTCCCACGGAAATTTCCGAGGAAGCAGTCCGTCGGTAGTTTCCGATGGAACAATCCGTCGGAATTTTCCCAGGAAGAATTCCGTTGGGATATTCCGAGGACTACTAGCCCTCGGAAATTCCGAGGAAAGTCTTTCCTCAGAATATTCCGACGGATTTATTTCCTGGGAATATACCTAGGAAATTCCGAGGAACTGTATCCCTCGGAATATTCCGAGGAATGATATTCCTCGGAATATTCGTAATATTTATTTTTTTAAAATAATATAAATTTATTTTTTTAAAATTAAAATTCGAAAATAAAATTAAAATTTTTTAAATTGAAAATTGAAATTTAAATAAAAAACATAATATAGATAATGTTAAAAAGTAATATTCGAAACAGAAAATTAAAAACAGAAAGAAGAAATAAAAAGAACTACTCCTCGTCCTCGTCGTCGTCGAAGTTATGGTCTGGGAATTGCTTCATGAACGCCTCCATCATCCTCTCAGTCCGCCTCTTTTCTGCCTTACTAGCAGCCTCTTGAGCCGCCATCTTCGCCTCCAACATAGCGATGCGGTCATCCTTATCCTTCAGTTGATCTATCAGCATAGGATCAACCGGCACCTGGGATGTAGAAGGAATCGCCTTGGATCGACGACCCAAACCGACCAAACGTCCCTTCTTCTTTGGAATCGCCTGAAAAAGAAAATTTAAAATTATAATCATAGGAAAAAGATTATAAAATATATAAATGAATTGAATATTTAGAAAATATCTTACCGATACAAGAAGCTCGTCGATTTGAACTTTGGAGAGGGCAGTCGATGCAGTGGATGTGGAGTCGAGATCGGCCTGGATCTGGGAGAGACGGGCCTCTTGGTCTTCCTTCATACTGTCCACCAGGGAGACCACTTCCTTCGCAAGACCGTCATCAATCTGGCCCGTCGTCTTGTTGGTGTGGATCCTCTTGTACAAATCGAAATCACCCACGGTGTCGCCATCATTTTCTTCCGCCTAGGAAAACACATAAGTAAAAAAAACATTAGAATACAGGAAAAATAAAAATATTTTAAATTTAGAAGAAAAGAAGTTTCAACTTACCAATTTGTCTGCGAGAGTGGGAATAAACTGAGCACCCAAATTGTGCACGAAGATGCCCTTCCCGCCACGATCGCTCTTGCGGTTGGTGGAGTTGGTGTTAGAGATCTCCTTCGTCTCGGTCTTGTTCCAATGGATACACAACTCCTCCCAGACCGTCGGGTTGATCGACTTTGGGACCTTTTAATGAAAAAAAAATATGAAAAAGTTAAATAGAATGAAAAATATATTAATAAAGTAAAAAAGATAATACCTTATTCTTGAGCCACTTCTGCTTCCACTCATATATTTGTCGTCCATAGTTCCCCATACACTTTTGGACGAAGGCGTTACGGATGAACGACGTGTTGTCCGGATGCCAGGTGAACTCTTGCTGAAAAAAAAACATGATTAGTAAAAATATAATATTAAAGAAAAAAAAGAAATTTAAAAAAGTTAGAATTCTTACAGCAAACTGACGAAACCACAACTCCTTCTCGTTGTCAGGCATCACCGAGAAGGTTTTGTATCCCCTCCTGAGGTCGGAGTACATCATCCTGTTGATCCAAGCGCTGATCCCGTTATGGGATCAGTCGAACCTAATATTAGAAACAAATTATTAATAATGAATCAAATTTTTAAAAGAAAGAAAAAAAACTTTCACTTACCAAGTCTGTCTGTGTCCCCTAGGATACTGAGTGAGATAGGGGAGATGCTCACGACCTGGCTGTTGCACCAGCTGTGCAACAGACATCACTCCTGGAGCGACAGGAGGCTCGGGAATGTCCGGAAAGTCGTGAACGACAGGAGGAGCCTCATCAGCAATCGGAGGAACCGCCTGATGAACCGCCTGATGGATGTTCTGCGATGATGAAGAAGAACCCCGAGTGGACGACACCCGAGAAGGGGTCGTCGAAGGAGCACGGCCTCGCGGTGCGGAACGACGAGGTCGAGCCCTCGTACTCTGCTCACCAGAATCCCTATAGTTTTTTTAAAATAAAGATTTAAAATTAGTTTTTAAAATTGTTATAAAAACACAAAAATAGTTTCATAATTAAAAAAAAATTAGAAATTATAAAAATGATTAAAATAATAAGTAAATTACTTTTAAACTTACTTATAAATTATAAATTAAAAAAATATTTATAAATTATAAAAATGGTTAAAATAATTAGTAAATTACTTTTAAACTTACTTATAAAATATAAATTAAAAAAATATTTATAAATTATAAAAATGGTTAAAATAATTAGTAAATTACTTTTAAACTTACTTATAAATTATAAATTAAAAAAAATATTTATAAATTATAAAAATGGTTAAAATAATTAGTAAATTACTTTTAAACTTACTTATAAATTATAAAAATTATTTTAATAATTATAAAAATCCAAATATATATTTTAATATCAAAATTGAATTTTAAAAACAAAATCAAATTCCCTAAAACCCTAATCAAAATCAAATTCACTAAAACCTAATCAAAATCAAATTCCCTAAAACCCTAAACTAAATCAAATACCCTAAAACCTAACAATCTAACAATCCTAACAATCTAATAAACCTAACAATCTAAATCTAACAATCTAATCTCAATCCTAACAATCTAAATTCGCTAAAAACCTAAGAAAATCGGATGTAGAACTTACATGGGGACTAGGAATGGATTTAGAGGTGGATTTGGAGGGGATTCGCCGGAAAATCGCAAGGGGGGAGAGAAATCGCCGGAAAATCGCAAGGGAGGAAGAGAGAAAGAGAGAATGGGGAAGAAGAAGAACAGTCTCGGGTTTAAAACCCGAGATTTCCGACGGAAAATGAATCCGTCGGAATTCCGTCGGAATCCTCAATATTTGACTTTTCGCGAAAATTTTGGCGGTTTGGTTTCCCGGGTAATGAAAATTTCCGAGGGAATTCCGACGGAATATCGAATTCCCTCGGAATTCCCTCGGAATTCTCGAGAATCAGAGAATATTCTCTGCATGTGTTCCTATTGGTGAGGCTGTTCCTCGGAATTTCCTAGGAAATTTCCTAGGAAATTCCTAGGAAATTCCGAGGAACCTTAGTTTAGGGTTTCAAAATCCAAAATTTAAAACTTTAGACCATTCCTTGAACAATTTAGCAGTTTTTCCTAGGGTAACATTGACAATAGATGGCAAGTAGACGTTGAAATTACAAAATTATTGACATGAGTGCAAGTATTGTCGTTTCTATTCATTAAAGTGTATAAGTGTTTATCTTGTTGTTTGGGGATCTCGTTGATACAATCGGTAAAGTGTATATTAATTGGTACAACACCAATGTCTTGTCCCATAATCAATCCAAGACACTTAATAAGGCTTATGAAAGTCTTGTAGAAATCGTAAATCGGTGTTTTCGATTGTAAACCATCATTCCCTCGGAATTCCCTAGGAATATTCCTAGGAAATTCCGACGAAATTTTGGTTTTTCCTCGGAATTCCCTATGAATATTCCTAGGAAATTCCGAGGGAATTAAACCCTAAGATTAATCCCCTAAATCTGATTTTACAAGGCAATATTCCTAGGAAATTCCGACGAAATTTTGGTGTTCCTCGGAATTTCCTAGGAATATTCCTAGGAAATTCCGAGGGATTTAAACCCTAAGATTAAATCCCTAAATCTGATTTTACAAGGCAAAATTTCCGAGGAAATTCCGAGGAACACCATGCAGGTCCTCAGAATTTCCTCGGAATTTTGAAAAAAAAAAAAAAATTATACTACTTTGAACCCGAGTCATCATCATCACCACCAGATGAATCTGAATCTGGATCTTGGTGAAACTCTCCAATCTCTGGTTCATCCTCGACGTGAACGACGGCTTCGTCTCCAAAATCGGTAAAATCGATAACAAGATCAACTGCAGCTACATCTCCTGCTGCACTTAAGTTGCCGGATGTGTTTGGTTGGAGTGGGTCTTCCAGCTCAGAACTTCCCTGAACTCGGCTTCTCGGGTTGAGTGATGTAACAGTGACCCATGGATCATCTCTATTTGTAACCCGGGGGTACTTGATATAACAAACCTGTAACATTTTAAATTTGTTAATTAATGATGATGAAGCAAATATTGAAAATAATTGACATCTATATTTTTAATTACCTGATCGGCCTGAGAAGCAAGAATGAAAGGATCGTAATATGGTAGCTTTCGCCTCGAATGTACTGATGTAACACCAAATGCATCTGTTCTAACACCTCGATCCGGAGTGTTGTCATACCAATCACAATAGAAAATAGTGCACCGCAATCCAACCATGCCCGGATACATGATTTCCAAAATCTCGCTTATGTTTCCGTAGTATACATCATCTCCAGATGCAGAGCAAACACCAGCATCATAAGTCGTACTCGAACGTCTCCTCTTAGAAGTTGTGAATGCATATCCCCGAGAAGCAAATCTCAGATATGACTTCACCACATACTTTGGGCCCCACATCATCTCGCGTAGCCAATCGTCAAATGTTTCACCTCTGGCCATACCATCAGACACCTATGAATAAAACATATGTTTTATCTCTCATATTAGTATAAAAATGTGGTAAATAGTATAAAAATTTGTTTAAAGCACTCACATAAGTAAGCATCCATCGAGCAAATTCTCTCTGCTTCAGTGCTTCTAGTTCCTGTTCGGTGGCGTATCTATTTTCAAACCGCTTTTCCGCCATGAAAATCCTGTACATATGATGACAATATTAAAATTTGAACTTGTTAAAATAAATATTTTTGAGCTAAATTTTTTACCTCTCATATTGAAGAACATCTTCGCAGTTGGTGAGCAAATATGTTTGCAATTGACTGTGCTCCTCCTCAGTAAGTCGACGGTTCTTTGCTTTTCCGCTGAGTCGTCCAACATCTGTGAAGATGTCTGGAACCGTAACATAATATGTTGCCCTTTCGCCTCTATCGTCATGCCGAGCGGGTTTTCTGGTTTTCGTCTGCACTTCTCCTGGAAAGTAGTGCTCCGCAAAGTTTGAAGTTTCTGCTCTGATAAACTGTGCCACTATAGAACCTTCCACCCTACTTAAATTTTCAACATCTTCTTCAGATGAAACATATACCGCTCATACAGATACATCCATCTATACTGCACAGGACCACCAAGTTCCAGTTCTCTTGGCAAGTGAATAACAAGATGCTCCATAACATCAAAAAAGGAAGGAGGAAATATCTTCTCAAGGTTGCACTTGATCACGGCTATGTTAGTCTTCAAGTTTTCAATACATTCAGGAGTCATTGATCTCGTGCATAAATTGCGGAAGAAAGCACTTATCCCTGCAACTGCTTCATAAACATTCTTTGGTAATAGTTCCTTGAAGGCAAAAGGAAGGAGGCGCTGCATCATTACATGGCAATCATGAATCTTCAAGCCGGTAAACTTTCCTTCGTTTTTGTTGACACAGTTACGCAAATTAGATGCGTAACCGTCTGGAAATTCCACATCCTTTGAAATCCAATCAAAGAACGCATCTTTGGCCGCTGCATCAAGTCGGTATATGGGAAAAGGAGCCCTGCCATTCTCATCAACATGAAGTTCTTCACGAGCACATATATCGACTAAATCCAGTCTTGACTTCAAATTATCCTTCGTTTTACCTTGAACATTAAGGATCGTGTTCATCAGGTTGTCGAAAAAGTTCTTCTCAATATGCATGACATCTAAATTATGCCTCAGCAGATGATCCTTCCAATATGGCAGATCCCAGAAAATACTTTTTTGTGCCAGTTATGTAGATCTCCAACAGCATCAACCGGATAATGCACATGTCCACCCATGTCTGGGGTCCTTTCTGCACCAAAATCTCTTAGTTGTGTCAACATTTCTCTCCCACTGATTTCCGGAGGTGGACTGTCAAACACCCTCTTGTTCTTCGTAAACAAATTCCTACTCCTGCGATATGGATGATCTGGTGGTAGGAATCTCCTGTGACAGTCAAACCAACACGTTTTCCTTCCATGTTTTAGTTGAAAAGCATCAGTGTTATCTTGACAATATGGACATGATAGCCTTCCATGCGTTGTCCATCCAGATAACATACCATATGCTGGAAAATCACTTATTGTCCACATAAGTACTGCCCGCATTTGGAAGTTTTCTTTACACGAAACATCGTACGTTTCAGCACCTTGACCCCATAGCTGTTGCAACTCATATATTAGTGGCTGTAGAAACACATCAAGTGATCTCCTAGGATGCTCTGGCCCGGGAACGAGAATGGAGAGAAACAAAAACTCTCGACGCAAGCACAAGTTTGGCGGTAAGTTGTATGGTGTGAGAATGACTGGCCATAGAGAATACTGTCTCCCATGCTTCCCAAATGGGCTGAAACCGTCCGTACATAATCCAAGGTAGACATTTCTTCTCTCATACGCAAATTCTGGATAGGTCGACTGGAAATGCTTCCAAGCTTTTGCATCTGAAGGATGTCTAATCTCACCATCCGTTGAATGCTCTGCATGCCATCTCATTGGTTGCGCTGTGCGTTCAGACTGATACAACCTCTGCAACCTTTCCGTTAAAGGCAAATACCACATCCTTTTATATGGCACTGGAACTCTTCCACTCGTATCTTTATAACGAGCCTTCCCACAAAACTTGCATGTATCCAGCTGCTCATCCGCCCTCCAATAAATCATGCAGTTATCCCTGCATACATCTATTACCTGATACGATAAACCAAGACCAGCTACCAGTTTCTGAACCTCGTAGTATGAACCAGGGGCAACATTATCCTCAGGTAGAACACCTTTTACAAAATCAGCAATCGCATCCACACAGTCTTCAGCCAAATTATAATCAGATTTAATGCTCATCAGTCTTGTTGCAGATGATAAAGCTGAATGACCATCTCTGCAACCTTTGTACAAAGGTTGCTTTCCAGCATCCAACATAACATAAAATCTCCTAGCTTCTGCATTGGGTAAATCTTCCCCTCTAAAATGATCATTTACCATCTGCTCAGTACCTACACCATAATCTACGCCCATTCTAATTGGTTCTTCTAACCTAACCGCAGGCTGAGGTTCGCTAGTACTACCATATTCATAATCAGTTTCCCCATGATGATACCAAACTTTGTAACTCCGTGTAAACCCTCGAATATATAGATGAGTCCAAACATCTAACTGTTTAATAATCTTCCTATTTTTACAAGTAGAGCAAGGACATCTTAACATATCCGTTTCAGCTTCCGGCTGGTTGAGAGCTTTCCCCATGAATTCCTTTAGACCACTTTCGAATTTTGGCGTAAGCAATCTCGTGTTCGGATCCATATGAGGTCGATCGATCCACGAGCGATGATAATTATAAGAAGACATGTTTTTTTCAATCAGATTCGTGTGTGCAAAATAGAATGAGAGAGGATGAAGATATGGAGTGAATGAAGAGGATGAGGGGTGCTTGTATTTATAGATGAAATCTGCCGACAATTCCCACGAAATACCTAGGAAATTCCGAGGCACTAGCCAATGCCGTCGGAATTTCCTCGGAATTTTTGAAATACCACAACGGCTAACTAACGGCTATAATTTCTCATCGGATTTTCCTCGGTTTATTTCGAGGGATTTTTTCCCCTCGGAATTTCATCGGAAAATTCCGAGGGAAATTTTTTTCCTCGGAATTTCTTAGGTATATTCCGAGGAAATTCCGAGGAAACACAGAAATTGCGTTTCCTAGGAATTTCCTCGGAATAGCATCGGAATATTCCGAGGAACCAAAGTTCCCTCGGAATTTCCCTCAGTATTGCGCTGTTTTCTTGTAGTGGAAGCTTTGGAGAGTCACAACTCTACAATCATTGCTAAGATGGAGGAACAAGAAACAAGATTGGCGACCCAGAATGAGCAGATTGCAGAGACTCTAAAGATGAACCGAGAGTTGATGGAGAAGATGAAGGAACTATTTCCTTCTTCGTTTTAGTTTTTTTTTCAAAACGTTTAAAAGTTATTTAAAATGTTCTAAAACTTTTATTTATATATATGCAATTTTAATTTCAATTTCGTTTTCATTATTGTTTTTCATTTTTTTTATCAAATTCCAAAAATAATATATTTGAAAAAAATAAATTTAAATAACAAAAAAAAACTGAAATTTCCTACGGAATTATTCCATCGGAAATTACCTAAGGAAATATTCTGTCAGAAAATTCCGATGGAGAGAGAGGCGTCGGAATGTCGTCAACAGCGTCTCCGTCGAAAGCCTCATAAATGTCGTCAGAATTTTTGATGCTTTTCCGACGGAAAATTTCTTTCCGACGTGATAGGACCGATGACTGTTTTCGTCGGAAACGTCTTATTCCAACGAAATTCCAAAGAAAACGGCTGTCGGAATTTACGTGCTTTCTTGTAATGTAACCTTTCTCTCTACCGCAAAAGCAGACCGAAACTATCTCCTGTAAGGATTTTTGGTCGACCTCGACATCAAGGGAACAACTAATTCTCCACACCAACATCTCTTCGGCACACCAAGAACCCGAGCTCTTGCCTGACCGCTAGAGACTCCACTTGAATTCCAGATTCATTACTCATACCTTATGGGTTTGTCTCTGTGGTAAACGAAATCTCTTCTCTCGGTTTTTAGGTTATAGGGTTCTAAAGGATGAAATTGATTTTGGGGTTTTTAAAACGTTTTCGGGAGTCGGATCTTCCTTTGGGTTGGGTTATACCAATATCAACCGATATGGACTGGTTTACAATCGGTTCTTGTCATAAACCATTAAAACCAAGCAAATTCTTGGTCCGTGTGGAAACGGGTTTCAAACTTTTATCGTGTGTGGAAATAGGTTGTTATATTTTAAACGGTGTGCAATTAGGAGGAAGTTGAAATATCGTGAACATTTATTATTATATGATAGTTATTTTGTGGAAATAGGTCGTCTTCCCAACAAAATAAAAGTCTGAAACACAAAACAATATTAGTATCAAATTCCAACTTAAACAAGATCAATGTCTTAAACTCCAACGAAAATAATATTATGCTTTTTGTCTTCCTCAGAGATAAAATCAAAATCTATCACCAAATTTTTGAAAGCCTTGAAAGCAATTCCTTACACATATCAAAGTTTGAACATTTGTGGGTAAAAGCAACTCCTATCTTTATTGGGAACATTACTACATATAGTAAAAAATGATTCCAACACCGTTGTGATAAGGATACTAGAAACATCACAAGTCATTGACGGTAACTCTTTAAAGCGGCTTGAATTATCTTTCCAATATGTGACCACATCCAAACTTCTAAATATAACCATATATATAACACTAACTCATCCAAATATGTCTAATGGTGATTTCCCACTACTCATCCGTCTTTTGAGAAAAATAAGAACAAAACTCCTGAAAAACAGCACGTAACCAATTTCAAAGTATATCATCATACCAAAACAAAGATAAAACAAAAAAAACAAAGTGGAGATAAAATAGAAACCAAAACAGCAAGTTCCAATTGCAATAGAACATGTTATGAATCAGATGGAAATGGATGCAATAGCCGAGTAGATTGGGCCATGCTTATCTCGACAATGTAGATGGGCCAGACGGACCGAAAGGAATCTAAATCAAGCTAAAAGGAATATACCATCTTGGATGGATAAGGACCAAGACTTTCCATTTCTCTCATGGATTAGGTTTTTCCATTTATCCTTATGTAAGGACATCCCACATCGATTATATAGGTGGGAATGTCGGCTAGGTCTTTAGTATATATATGTATCCCCATTATACTTATTTGATACACACAAGAAAGTAATAAGATACATAATTCCCCTTTACGTTTCACAACACGTTATCAGCACGATAGCCTCCCAAAACCCTAGCTAAACCTAGCCGTCTAAAACCCTAAACCTAAAGTCTGAAAACCTCCATTGATTCTTCACCAAAAGTTTTCATCATCAAAGAAATTCGAATCTCCTCTCAATCGAACCATCCGCAGCACAACCTAGCCGGCGAACCACCCTTACCCGCAGAAGTATCTACCCGCGTACGTACCATTCCGCATACGCAAGCCTTACCCGCATAAACCTTAACCTCAATACCTACACGGAGGTTACCTGCGACAGAAGCTTACCCGTGTAAGACCTTACCCGCATCTGTTCTAGGTGATCCACGAACAACAAACACCCGACATGGAACACTCAGACGACCACGATTCAACCCATCCAGAACCCGATACACCGGAATCACCACACAGCCGAAGCAGACCTGATAGAGGTTACTTGACTCATCCAAGAACCAAACCCTACGCCCGAGTACACACACCATCCGCGATAACAATCACCTCCGCGGACACACTATCACTATCCCCACGAGAATCATCACCCGATAGTGGTTACCCGATTGATCCACATCCCAACGATCAAAGGCACTCATCCAGCACCCGATACACATCAAACCTCCACCCGATAGCAGTCCAAACCGTACGACCCACGTACCAGCACCCAGGGCACCTGATACTCACCAAATCATCACCCGATAGGACACAGGAATCTGCGACCAGCTCGTACACACCCCACGACCAGTCCAGCTCATCCGGTGGTCCATTCCAACCCGATTGGAGACTAAAGGTAAACTCGATCAAAACCCTAATTTACAAATTGATCGATAGAACATCACTAAGTTGCTGGATAGATTAGAGAACATCATCCTGATCACCTAGGAAACACATCCGTTGTTTGAATTCGTTGATTGTTTGAGTAGTCTTATTGAAAATCATATAGAAACCTGGTGATAGGATTGTTTAAAATCTTAAACCTAAACCTTATTTTAGAAACCCTAAGTTTAAAATTGGATTGATTGCTTGTTTGATTGTTTGTTTTGTTTGTTTGATTGATAACCTAGAATATAGTTACTAGGATTGTTTAAAATAAAACTCTACAACTATTCCAAATTTAAAAAAAAAAATCGACCAATATGGTTGTAAAACCTAAACCCTAAAAGTTTGAATTAATCATATAGGATTGATAGGATGCATTGCATTATAATCATACTGGCCGTATGGCAATGCATGATCATAAAACCGGCCATTGATCATTGAATCATCTTGATTGGAATTGAACTTCGAAACAAATTGCTAAGTTGCAAATCTATGCATGATTAGAATCCTGAACCCTAGTTTTAGGAATCGCAATACCCCTAAGGTCCATATCGACCACTAAACCTAATGACGATCCAATTAGGTTCACTAGAAAGATATGTTATGCTTGCTTGTTTGAATGATTGTTTTAAATGCATATAACATAGAAACTAAATTTCTAGATTAATAACTTACACAAGTATGAACCATAAACCTAAGACCTAAACCTAATAGATTTCTGAAACATAACATGATTAGATTTACTAGTCAGAACCTGATTAGGTTTACTGATCATAAACAAAGTAGGTTTACCAATCATAATTGGAATAGGTTTATAAAACCAAAAATACATACTTTAAAAGTTATAAGACAAGCATCATAATCATATTGACTGCATGGCATGCATATAGAAAACATCTTCTAAGATTGTCTATGAATTCATATGTCAGATGTCGAGATTCGGGCCTAGAGACTATGCCGCCCTAACTCCCTCAGGAGATAATTATACAGAATGGACATTGGACACTAGATCCCGCCTCAAGTCTAAAGGACTTTGGAGATATGTCACTCATGGCAAATGGGGGATTGAAAGTGAAAGGCATAGAACAATTACCATCATGCGCCATCATCTCACTGAAGAGTTGAGAGATCTATACTCCCATATTGATGATCCATGTGACCTTTGGATAATTTTAAAATCCAGATATATTGTAGAGGCACGTGAGAAAGCCACACTCAAATGGGAGAACCTCAAACTCAAGGATTTTGAATCCGTGGATGATTATAATGATGCTTTGACATACATTGTTCGTAGTCTCAATCTATGTGACGTAGAAATCACGGATGAAGATCGGTTGGAGAAAACTCGTTCCACGATCTCTGCTAAGGACCGTGTATTGCTATACAGGCCTAAGGGTTTCAACTCTTATCATGATCTAATTGATCGAATAGCAGCAAATGAGAAAAGAAGGCGTGAGACCAGAGAGGTCATCGACAGAGTCGATAAAGCCATAAAAAGGCAAAAGGAGATGAGACTCCAGGAAGCCAATAAGGCTAGAGATGAGCAAGATAAAGCCGATATGGCCGCATGGAAAAATATGGATTGTGAGGCCGGTCTATACATAGACTAAAACTCTCGACATCATGACTTCGTGTTTTCTTGATTTCATTGTTTTGATTTTGTGTTACTTTGAATTCATGTTTTATTTATGATTTGCCTTTACTTAGAGTACTTGTCATTTACTATTTTAATGAAATTATCTTGGTTGATTTGCTTGATGATTTCCTGATGGTTAACACCACAAATGGCATTACCTGAAAGGAACAAATTCATTCACCTAAGTACCCATTGAGTTATATACCTCAGTATATACGGTTTCCATATCATACCAATGGGCAAAAGAAACATCAGTTTCGAAAATTACTAAGCCTTATAAGGAATGTGGTCAAAGACTATACACTCTGATCTAAACTATGCTAAGGATCAGTATAAGATGAGCCAAAGAGCCGTGGTAATACCACACGATTCTACACTTAATGGCATGACCGGATTAGCCATCCGAGTCCAAAACTTGATGCATATAATATAAAGGCACAAAGAGTTATCCAATAAAATCTCACGTTGTGTAACATATACACAAGGGAAACTCATCTGGCTACATTTCCCTAAGCATCTCGAAATTATAAGTATGTTTATGAGGGGGAGTGAGGACAAATCCCGTGGTCCATAAACACACTAAATCTCGTGTACTATGCTTAAGGACATCATGAATAAACATGTGTGAAAATGATATGCATCAGGCCATATAAGCGAGCATAGATATTCTCATCTCAGGTTAAGGGTCATAAACCAGACATACACCATCTTAAGGAAATCTGAGTATTCCACCACAGACATATGTGCTACTTAAGATGGAACCTCCGCAGAGGATTGAGGATGAGAATATATGTTGGATGGGAGTACGACTTTCTCCCACGAATTATAAGAAACTTTGAGCCAAAATATGGGTGATCAGACTAAGTGGCCAAGTTCACGGATTGCCTCAGTAATCCGACCATCCAACATTAAAAGAGAAAGTTATAAGCTGGTAAAGAGAATGGTATCAACCATGAATAGAATGGTATTAACCATCAGTGTCTTGGCAAGATCCTCGGACAAGCAAAGATAAGACGTCCAGAACTAATAAAACTAGATGCCAGACACATTGACCCTAAAGTAATACCAGCCGGCACCAAGAGAATTGTTGTCATAGTAGAGACACAATCAAGTTGCTACAGAGTCTATACAAGATAGACCAATATGTTCCATAACATGAAACCGGGAGGAAATAAAATGGTGCATGAAATTTCCTGAGGTTATAAATGGAAACCATTCTAGACAAAGACATGGTCGACCACAATACAAGATACCACACAATGGAATTTGGGACGCCAAAATCCATGGTACTTAAGGTGGTTTGGGACGCCAAAACACCAAAGTATTGGAGGTAATAAGATTGCAATCTACTATGACATGTCTGGATCACAATGGAACGTAGAAAAGGTATCGATACCAATGATATAAGAAGGCATATACAAAGTAGCACTTGAATGTATAAAGCCGAGGATCATCAACCCACATGAGAGTAATCATACTCACGAGATGCGTGGGGGTTTATAGGTTAAAAGAACCTATTGAAGCGATGGACGTATTGGCCATAGAACACCATCAAACCAGTAAATGGGGTCGTGTGAGTAGAAAGAAAACCGTGAGATAAAAGGACACGGTCACATGATCTAAGACGTGCATGTTCCTGTTTACATCATTTGAATATAGCTGATTACACAAGGTTACTCACAGAGACCAAGGAACAAGTTATAACAGATATAAGATCTGTGGTGGATGCTACTACAATGAAATGTCTTAAAGAAATGACGTGTAGTAAGCTGTACATTAATCACTGGATAAAAGTACTAATGGTACCACAAGATGAGAAAGAAATTCTCAAGAACGGCTTTGTTCCTTAGCCATCCAAGAACTGATACAGCTGCAGCTGCGTATGATAATTATTGAATGAGTTCCACGAGGACCATCATTATCAGTTCATGTATTCATTATAAGAATGCAATTCCTTGTGCTCACTAACCAACTTGAAAGAAAGTTGATCAATTCTAAAACGATACAATTTATCGATTTTGATCTTAGACATGTTATGATCATAACGTTTGGATCCTCAGATCCTAGCTTATATGGTTCATGGTTATTTCCTAAACCAAAACATATTGAAAGAAAAAATGAAACGGTTATAAAAGAACAATTGGTTCTATCCATATCAACCATAAGTCGTTTGTAAGAACCATGGTCTAAGAACCTGAACCAAACCGAATGTCCGTACAAGACCAGAATGGTCAAAGGATAGACGAAACCACTTCATTCCAGTCGGCCCATATGTGGTGCAAGTAATGACCAAATAGTCATAATGGCCACGGTTGGGAACAAGATTATTATGTCGATCAAATGGTCACTATATGGTTATCATGTGCAAGGTACCTACGAGCCTATCTAAATACATGGCCAAGGAAACCTCGGATATAGACCACATGATCCTGAAACTAGAATGGTCGATCATACGGCTGCAGCAGTGAAGCTGACCAAATGATCGACTAAAGCCATTCGACCAAGGAGCCTTACGGCCGATGAACCGTTCATTATAGTAAAATGAACGAGAGATAGTTATGATTGATCATACGGTCTTTAAGACCATGAAGGTCAAGAAACCTATATCTATGGACGTGGTCAAGAAAGAAGATCATGACATACATGATCCGACCACGAATGCTAAGACCCTTGGTAAAATTACCAAATGGGCAACCATTGTTTCAAATGGATAAGCTTATTCTAAATCAAAGTGATATAGCAATCATAACCATAATCCATCAGCTTGGATATATCTATGCTTAATTCAAACTGTAGCTGATGATGAAGATAGGTAATGGTAATGGTAAATGGTAAACTTGTACTTCGTTCTTTACTTACATAACGAAAGGTTGAAAGTTTATTTACACTAACCATACTAACAAACCCAGAAAGGGAAAGTTATTTTGCAGATCCAATTTTGTTTGATTATGAACAGGTTATGATTCCACTCATGGAAGCTTCACAACTTCATGAAGGATATAGGCACTAATCATGATCGCAGATGATATTCAGTCACCCGGAAGTTTGGGCATCCGTGTTGCAAACAAGGGTATACCGTTCAGAAGTGTATTGATCATACCTGATCCAAAGGGATTGATATGGTCGATGGGTCCAAGCCATGTAGCTAATAATGATCCAGGGCGACGACAACCCAACCGCCGATGACCTGGTCGATAGCGGCTCAACCGCTGATAGCAACTTAACCAGACAGCATAATGGTTCGACCAAGAATCATAAAGGCAAGACGAGATGACCATACTAAATGACATCTATTAAGGAGGTGCATGTCTAACTGAAGGGAAACCTATAAATGGCAAAGAGACACGCATGAAGATGACTTCTAAAACTATGGATCAGCACGTATGAAAGGA
Organism: Moricandia moricandioides; assembly: GCA_905132885.1. Classification (NCBI taxonomy): domain Eukaryota; kingdom Viridiplantae; phylum Streptophyta; class Magnoliopsida; order Brassicales; family Brassicaceae; genus Moricandia; species Moricandia moricandioides. Next base: position 95,868 of record CAJHQQ010000618.1, on the reverse strand, counting down.
AGTCAAGTATCAAGAAATACTAGTACAGTCAAGTGATGGTCACAACCGATTCATTTCAACCAAACCTCTGCTCACAGAAGGTGGTTCACGAGACCAGAAGACAGAAGAATCTATGGTGATGCATTCATCAGGGGGAGTAATACGGTTGTACTCTTTTTCCTGTCTATGGCTTCCCTTTTACCACAATGGGTTTTGGGTTTACCATAGGGAGGTTTTAACGAGGCAACATACCAAACGGTTTATGAGCTCATTATGGTTATAACATCCAAGGGGGAGTGTTATGAATCAGATGGAAATGGATGCAATAACCGAGTAGATTGGGCCATGCTTATCTCGACAATGTAGATGGGCCAGACGGACCGAAAGGAATCTAAATCAAGCTAAAAGGAATATACCATCTTGGATGGATAAGGACCAAGACTTTCCATTTCTCTCATGGATTAGGTTTTTCCATTTATCCTTATGTAAGGACATCCCACATCGATTATATAGGTGGGAATGTCGGCTAGGTCTTTAGTATATATATGTATCCCCATTATACTTATTTGATACACACAAGAAAGTAATAAGATACATAATTCCCCTTTACGTTTCACACAGAACATAATATATACTACTAAACAGCACGTCCTCATCGTTTATCACTGAACCCGAATCAGGTCATGAAACTTCCAGAGTACTAGTAATTTTCAAAACCATACAACTTAAATACTCATTATCGGTGTCCGTTTAGATTTTTACAAGAAAGGTCCATGGTGAGCTAGCCCATTTGACAGCTCTATATCCCCAGCTCTTTAAATAGGCATTAGCACCATCTCTATAAAAACCATTGGCCGGTTATCAGTTCCCTGTTAATTTATTTTTAACACCAAGACCTAATTTATATTTGTCTTAATTCAATCCTAACACATTTCTAAAGAAGATAGAATGACTAACTTTGATCCATGCTTGGATGCAATTCCACCAATTGATCTTCTTCTCTTTAACCTTCTCTTTGGTGACTTCTTTGATGGACAAGAAATCCCAAAACCTTCCTTAATATCTCATTTTAATGATCAGTATTATTGCTGTGTGTTTTTGAAAAACCTCTTGTTTTTCCTTATGTCCCAATAACACAATGCACAAGGTCTTTTATATTAGTCGAAGGGTTGTGTGTTAAGTAATACAACTTTTCAAAACTCCAACACAACTCTTCGTCATATATTATAGACCATCATTTAATAATATAATATATATGTATATGATCATAGGAGTAAAGGTATCTATAAATTAAGGTAAAGTAGGAGGGTTATCAATACACTCATATTCTAACTTATTACTCGAAACCGATCCATCATGGTATCGACTTTTATATTAGAATATAAAATATTAATAGGAACTTGAACTTTATATTAAACCAATAGATACACAGGTCACATAAAATATAAAATATTCTTACATTCTCCCACTTGATCTTTGTGTCACCTTAAGGGTTGAATAACTTTAATGTGCACTTTTACATCAAGTTCGCTTGATCTTCACTAAAATTAGAAATGATTGATTCATGGAGGTTGTATGTCATTTAACCGGCATAGTCCCTTCCATCTATCACAAATAAATTCTAATTCTATATCAATCCTTATATGAGAAGAACCTTTATTTCTCAAAACAAACATATGTTATCTACAAACCATAAGTGTATACACATACGTTAATGATAACATAATTAATAAATCAGAAACATAATCTTTAAGTGAATTCTCAATGTCAAATACATGACGAGCATCCCATAACTAAAATAGCAAAGCCTTATCTATAATACCCATACGCTCTACATGGCCATTGAACGCCTTGGGTGGTAACCTTTAGTTAGCGGATCCGCTACCATCATGTCCGTCCTTATGTGCTCAAATGACACTCTTTGTTTATGAACTTCTTCTTTAACAGACAAGTACTTTAATTTCATGTGCTTAGCACCCTTCGAGTACTTGTCGTTCTTTGAAAAGAAGACAACTGCAAAATTATCGTAGTAAATTCTCAGCGGCTTGGCTATAATGTCGACAATCCGAAGCCTTGAGATAAAATTCTGCAGCCATAGTGCATGAATTGTGGCCTCAAAGCATGCCACAAATTCAGCCTCCATCGTGGAAGTAGCAATGACAGACTGCTTTCCACTCTTCCATGATATTGCTCCCCTAGCTAATAGAAACAAGTAGCTAAACATTGATTTTTTGCTATCAACGCATCTGGCATAGTCTGAATCTGAATATCCAATAACTTCCAGCTGATCAGATCTCCTATATGTAATCATGTGCTCTTTGGTGCCTTGCAAGTACCTGAGAACCTTCTTTGCAGATTTCCAGTGGTCCATTCTTGGATTACTTTGATATCGACCCAACATTCCAACAGCAAAGTCGATATCGGGTCGAGTACATGTCTGAACGTAGTTCAAAATCCCAACCACCGATGCATAGGGAATTATTTCCATTTCTTTACGCTCCAATTCATTCTTAGGACATATTTTACTAAACTTGTCCTCCTTTTGAATTGGAGCTATTCCTGCAGAGCACTTTTCCATCTTATATCTCGCTAAGATCTTATTGATATATCATTTCTGAGACAAACTTAACAATCCTTGTGATTTGTCTCAGAAGATTTCTATCCCGATCACATAAGATGCCTCACCCATATCTTTCATTTCAAAGTTCTTAGAGAGATACTTCTTCGCATCATGTAACATACCCATGTCATTTGCAGCAAGCAAAATATCATCAACATATAGGACTAAAATCACAAGCTTACTCCCATTAATCTTAATGTAGATACATCGATCAACGATGATCTCTACAAAAACATATGACATGATGGTGTCATTAAACTTTATATACCGTTGTCGAGAAGCTTGTTTTAGTCCATATATTGATTTTCTCAGCTTACACACCAAATTTTCTTTTCCTGCGACCACGAAACCTTCTGGTTTGTCCATATATACTTCCTCCTCAAGTTGTCCATTCAGAAAGACGGTTTTCACATCCATCTGGTGAAGCTCACGATCATAATGAGCCACCAAAGCCAAAACAATTCTAAGAGAATCCTTCTTTGAAACAGGAAAGAATGTTTCTTTATAATCAATGTCATCTTTTTGAGTGAAACCTTTCGCAACAAGGCGAGACTTGCGTCTTTCAGTTTGACCTTTCGAGTCGCGTTTAGTCTTACAGACCCATTTACAACCAACGGTTTTGAAACCATCGGGCAACTTCACTAAGTCCCATACATGATTATCACTCATAGATTTCATTTCTTCTTTTGAAGCATCAAACCACTCTTCAGAATTGTCACTTTCCATGGCCATTTTGAATGAGATCGGATCTTCAACCATGCTTAAGTAACATTTTATTTTCAATAGTATAAACCGCATAATCATTAGAAATGGCAGATATTATTTCTCTTCGAGATCGCCTTATAGTTATTTGTGGTTCACTATTCTCTTCTTGAATTATGACATGTTCATCAACAGTATTTTCAACTGGTGGAACTGGCACATCATTATGTTGTTCTATTGTGTCATTAAACTCAGATGTAACAATAGGAACAACTACCTCAGGTGGAACTACAAGAGAAGAAACTTCAACCTGAACTTCAGAAATGTCCACCTTCCGCGGTTCACCACTCCCACTAGTTTCACCATTTTCAATGAACCTAGCATTACCCGAATCAACTATTCGTGTACTATGGTTAGGGCAATAAAATGTATACTCCTTTGATTTTTCAGGATAGCTAATGAAAAATCCACTGACTGTCCTAGAATCAAGTTTCTTATCATGTTGATTATATAGCAGTACTTCTTCTGGACAACCCCACACATGTAGATGTCTTAAACTAGGTTTTCTTCCCGTCCATAATTAATAAGGGGTCTTCGGAACTGCCTTACTAGGAACCCGGTTAAGCACATACGTTGCAGTCCTTAATCCATATATCCACAATGAGAGGGGCAAAGAGAAATTACTCAACATGCTCCTAACCATCTCTATTAAGGTACGGTTCCGCTTCTCAGCTACACTATTATGCTGAGGAGTACCAGGCATTTTTTATTGTGCACAAATGCCTCTACTTTCAAGTAATTTTGCAAATGGACCAGGACATTATCCACTTTCATCGAATTTTCCATAAAATTCACCACCTCTATCAGATCTCACTACTTTACCCTTTTTATCTAACTGCCTTTCAACTTCATCAATGAACACCTCTAGAACATTCACAGACTTAGACTTTTCATGCAATAGATATGTATATCCATATCGTGAGTAATCATCAATAAATGTGATGAAATATTTTTCACCACTCCATGAAGGACCATCGAAAAGGCCACATATGTTGGTGTGTATTAACTCAAGAAGCTGAGTGCTTCTTGTGGCTGGTTTCTTTAAAGTATGTTTCGTCAGCTTTCCTTTAATGCAGTCTATGCATACATCTAGGTCACTGAAATCCAATTGAGGAAGAATTTCATTCTTTATCAAACTCATAATTCTTTCTTTAGAAATATGACCTAGTCGTTGATGCCACAAGAAAGCAGAATTTTCATTAATTGCTCTACGCTTAATGCCTCGACTTTCAACATTAAATAGGGATTCATAAAATTTTGCATCAAGGTTAAAATTATAAAGTGAATCAAATAAAGTACCACTACCATAAAAGTAAAATCATTTCGGTAAAATGAAAAAACACCATGTGTAACCTTAATACTAAAACCTAAATTGTCCAACCTACTAACAAAAACAAGATTTCCAACACACTCAGGTACATAGAGACACCCTTCAAGATCCATATGACCTCCAGTGTCCAAGATCAATCTATACGTCTCAATTCCTTCTATTTGTGCCTTCATCATGTTTCCCACGAACAGGTATTGTTCAAGTCCTCTTATGGACTGGATCGAACTGAATCCCTGTTTAATATGAGACACATGAGTAGTAGCACCAGAATCTAACCACCAAGTATTATTAGGAACTTCAACAAGATTCATTTTATAGCAAACAAAGCTTTAATGTTTACTTTTCTTGTCGAACCAACCCTTCCTCTTAGGACAATCCTTCTTGAAGTGTCCTACTTTCTTACAAAAAAAAACACTTCTTTTCCTTCTGGATTTGACTTTGAGGTCCTTCACGAAGTTCTTGACATTCCATTTGTCCTTTCTACTTGATGTTCTTTTGCTGCTACTGGCACTTGCAAGACCTACGAGGTTAGCAACTTGATCTTTCATCTTCCTTAATCTCCCCTCCTCTTGAATTAACATAGCCTTTAATTCCTTAAAGTTCTGTTTCTCCTTAATGGTGTTGTAATTCACCTGGAACTGGCTAAATTCAAGAGGTAGAGAGTTCATGATGAATTGAACCAAGAACTGCTCATGTACCTCCGTTCCTAAGGTCGTTAACTTTGCTGCCATATTAGACATGTGCGTCACATGATCATGGATTGGTTGAGACCAGTCAAACTTCTTTGTAGTTAGCTCATTCATGAGACTTCCTACAATCGACTTGCCAGCCAATTCTGATTGTGAACACTCCTTAATTTTCTCTATGAATTCCCTTGCTTTCTTTGTCTTAGGCATTGATGGCTTAATACTTTCCGCCATCGTCAACCTCATAAGGTTCAAGCTCAGCCTGTTAGATTGCTCCCATCTCTCATAACGAGACTTTTCAGATTCAGAGCTATCTACCGTAATAGCTGAAGGTTCCTAAGCAATTAGTGTGGTGGAGTCCAAAGCCATTACACCCAGTGTAAACTGGATTTGCTCGAACCATTCACCATAGTTGAGGCCATTAAACTTTACTACAGAGCTAGCAGATGCAAACACATTTGATGAAGCTGCAAACCTTCATACATGTTTATCCGTTAGTGCTTTGAGACTCTAATATATATTAAGACTAATAGAACCCCAAAACTTGTATTTTAAGTAACCTTTGGGCAATACTTAAATACAAACACTCTTAGTGATGCTAGTAATAAATACATTTATATTAATCAAATCAAATACTAACCAAATAAGTATGTTATCATTGGATGTACATATTATCGACTATAATAAGAAACGAGTAATTTCTTATTTTTTTATTATTAGTTATATTCAATGATCCACCTTTGGGTGATCTCCTAGAATATAAATAATAAATTAATTGACCGATCAAACTCTTATGTCATTTAGCATCCTTGATCTTGATCAACTATAGGCTATTATTAATTTAAATATTTATAAGTAAATAACAAGGCTATTTTGGTGAGTAACCTATTATAAATTATATAAATATTAAAACACTAGTAGGTAAATTTATTTTTATATTATGTTAATATTCTATAACATAATTATTTTTATATTGTGTTTATATTTCATAACACAAATTATTTATTTCTAAAATGCAGCGAAAGTATTTTTATACTAAACATATATAATATTCTAAATTAATAAATATTATATATAAATATGTCTCAAACCATACGAAACATTAAACCAAACTATACCAGCAGTTTTATGTATCACCGCCTTAAACCTTTATAATATTATTGAACTACAAATATTAAAAGGTTTAATTCATTCTATCAAATACTCACATGTTCACTAATACGGTGACACAAATTTATCCGATTTAAAAAAAAAAATCCGATTTTATTAATGTGAAACTTCCTTCATTCACAACATTAAGGGGTGACTTTTCACAATTCAAATCAGTAACCGACGATAGAAAAGTAGATTCTATTAACACTCAATCTCAATGCATAAATACTCTATAAATTCTAGAATTTATCTACATGTGCATGGATTAGATTTTAGCGACATGTGATTCATGAATTAGAGTCATTATGTGTTGTAAAATAACATCATTAATGTCCAGAACCTTTAGGCAACAATGGCTAATGGCTTACTGTACGATCTTGTGCACATATGCATGATCATTAATGCATATTTGAACAAACAATCATTATGCCTTCAAATTCGATACTAAAAAATAAATCAAACTGAAAAAAAAACACGTTTACACATGCATGCACTCCATACGCCCATCAAAATTCCAGATTATTTAAAATGAACGCACCCTTTCATATGCGTATGGCCGGTTTGTGACTTTTCACCAACAACATAATTAATAACTAAACAACCCAGATTTTCTTTTTACGCGTATGGAGGAAAGTGTATCATAAACCAAGCGAGGACGGCCTAGTGGTACTTGAGAGAGCTTCGGCCTCGATACGGTCCCGGGTTCGATCCGCGCTGGCCACCGAGGGATTAAAATTTGGGCATCGCCGGAGACAGAGGACCCGCTTCGGCGGGGCTAGTCTGGACCCACTTCTGTGGAACCAGGATACCTCAGTATAATTCAAAAAAAAAGTGTATCATAGAAAACAAATTATGTTTCTCTTGCGATACGGCTATAAAAAATTCCATGAACACTTTTTAAAACGGATAAACCGTAAATGTTCATAATTTTTCTAAACGCCTAATGGGTGAATTAAACAAATCTAAAATGGCTCTGATACTAATTGTTAATTTATTTTTAACACCAAGACCTAATTTAGATTTGTCTTAATTCAATCCTAACACATTTTTAAAAAAGATAGAATGACTAACCTTGATCCATGGTTGGATGCAATTCCACCAATTGATCTCCTCCTCTTTAACCTTCTCTTTGGTGACTTCCTTGATGGACAAGAAATTCCAAAACCTTCCTTAATCTCTCCTTTTAATGATCAGTATTATTGCTGTGTGCTTTTGAAAAACCTCTTGTTTTTCCTTATGTCCCAATAACACAATGCACAAGGTCTTTTATATTAGTCGAAGGGCTGTGTGTTAACTAATATAACTCTTCAAAACTCCAACACAACTCTTCGTCATATATTATAGACCATCATTCAATAATATAATATATATGTATATGATCATAGGAGTAAAGATATTTATAAATTAAGGTAAAGTAGGAGGGTTATCAATACACCCATATTCTAACTCATTACTCGAAACCGATCCATTATGGTATCGACTTTTATATTAGAATATAAAAATATTAATAGGAACTTGAAATTTATATTAAACCAATAGATATATAGGTCACATAGAATATAAAATATTCTTACATTCCCATTACGATACGAGTCTTCTACAAAAATTTAATTTTGCAACATTACAAAAGAAGATGCATATACTGATAAAACATGAATTATTTAACACTTTATAATTCAAATTTCCAAGAGCTATCAAACATGAAAGACTCAATATTTATTCTAAGAGATATCATTTACAGACTAAGCGTTTCCTCCAACTTAAAATGTCTCAAGTCAAAAAAGAAAAATTTATATCGTCATGTTTCATAATAACTCTTAAGTCTATATACAACTTCGTAAAGACAGTGAACACATAGGAAGATGACAAAAGGTACATAAAACTGAAAACTTAGGTGCAAGTAATCTCCTACTTTGATACAACATCAAGTGGGGACTTAGAACATAACCCAAAGAACAAAATGTATGAGGCAAATCTCTCAAATAGACATTTTTGAAATTTATGTCACAAAAATAGCACTCAAGAAAAAAATGACCAAAATAGACCTTTTTTATTTTGAAAATTTTAATATTTTAAATTTTTTATTTAATTATAAACCTCATTTCCAAAATCTAACCTCATAAATCTAAACCTTTAGTTTAGATTAATTAACCCAAGGAATATAAATATATATTTATACTTTTTAATAAAGTTTATTTTGGTCATTTTTTTTCTTTGAATGCTATTTTAGGTACAAAAACTTTTTAAAGTCTATTTTGATCTTGTATATCACAGATTCCTAAGCACGTTGAAAATAAACACATCCAAGATCTGCTTAAGCTTCTTTTTCGTAAGGATAAAACCCATCAGTAAGACCACCTCCAATGGGGGTTCTTAGATGATTTTGAGGGGTTCTAAAACATTGTGGGGCCCACAATTTTTTTAGAACCAGCTCTAAAAACCCCCCCCCATTAAGAACCTAGTTCTTAAACTGTTTGCGGGCTCCACTGACACGTGGCGGCCCGCGATTGGTTCATCTTTTTTATTTTATTTTTTAATTAAAAAATCAAAAAAAAAAAGAAAAAAAAAAGTTTAGAACCCCAACGGGTTCCAAACCGTTGGAGGTGCTCTAAGAATCAATAATTAACCTGCAAACATATATTAAACACACATATCAACTGATGATATGATCTGACGGTTGTGACCACACATTATACTCAGTGACGTGCGGAGGTTTAAAGGGGCCTGAGGCAAACATAAAAATAGGGCTTTTTTATAAAAAAAATTATAAGACTACAATATATTTGAAAAAAAAAACATTAAGAAAAAAAATAATAAGTTAATAAACTAAGACAAAAAATTTCTTCCCTCCTTTTCAATAAACTCTTTAACCAAAGTTTCATAGTCTAGAATCCTAACTAATTCTCTTTCTATAGATATGATTGCTAGACCATTTAACCTTTCTTGTGACATAGTTGATCGCAAATAAGACTTTATTAACTTTAACTTGAAAAAGCTTCTTTCAGCAGTGGCGACTGAAACTGGAATCATCAATAATATTTGATAAGCAATCCATGAGTTTGGATAACACTCTTCCCTTCCTTTTAAGAAGTTCAAAACTTCAAGAGGTCTCTTGTAATCTTGTGGCAAAGCATCTTTTAGAACCAACAGTTCAAAACACAAATCATCTCCAATAACATCAGAATGATTTCCATGCTTTAAAGCTGCTTCAAGATTGGTACACGATGCCATCAAACTCTCTTCACTTGTTGATTTCAGTTTCTCCAAATCAAAGAGAAAACCAAATGTTTGTTCATACTTCTGAAATTGCTCAAATCTTGTCTCAAGAGAATAAAGAGTGATCTATGACTTGGAGGAAATAAGAAATTCTAAAGCTCTCTTCCGGAGATAGATCTATAGACTCATCAACTAACTCTGGTTCCTCGTCAAAAAACATTTTTCTTTTGATGACATGCTTTTTTCGTCGGGAATGTGGCCTCAATCTCCATAGCTTCTGCAATTTGTTTAACATCTAATTTTGCACTTTCAAAACATGTTTCTCTATAATTTCGAAAAAAGAAACAAGTCCTTTCAACTGGGAAACAATAACTTCAATATTCATGTCTTCTGACTGCAAGCTCTTGCTTATTGTGTTAACAGCAAATAACAGTTTGTACCAAATTACCATAAACAACAAGAATTCATAACTTCCAATCCCATGTGTCTCACTTGTAATAAGACTCTCAACATCACTTAGTGTTCTCAGATAAGTAGTAGTCTCTGCTATATAAATTAAAGCATCTCTTATCTTTGGAGCTTGAAATCTTATTGCCTTGACACATTCAACATGACTTTCTCACCGAGTTTGCAATAAAGATTTAACTGTCAAACCTCCCACCATATCTTCTAAAAATTTTCAGCGCTTCGTTGAAGATGAAAAAACAAAATAAATACACTGGATTATCCCAAAGAATGAAATGGCTTTTTCAGAAGTGCTTGCCATATCACAAAGATCAAGATTAAGACTATGACAACCACAAGGTGTATAAAATGCAAGTGGGTTAACATCAAGGAATCTTTTTTGTACTCCTTTATGTTTTCCCTTCATATTAGATCCATTATCATATCCTTGTCCCCTCACATCATTAATATTTAAATCAAGAGAAACCAATACATTTTGGATCTCACGGAAAAGCCCTTCTCCAGATGTATCATTAACTATCAAGAATGTGAGGAAAAATTCTTCTATCTTAGCTGAAGCTGCTGAAAAATCAACACATCGAAGGATAAGAGTCATCTGTTCATGATGACTAATATCTGGAGTACAATCAATAATGACTGAAAAATATTTTGCACTTTGAAATTTTTTTTATGATCATACCTTTGATCTTATCAGCTATCATTCCTATCAGCTCATTCTGAATTATGTGGCTAATTATTGATAACGAGATTCCCCATCTTCAAACAGGCTAACATGTTCTCTCATTACCGGATCCGACTCAGCCATTGAATCAATAAAAATCAAGAAATTTCCATTATCATCTACTCTTAGCTTTTCCTTTGTCCCACGAAATGCTAAATTTTGTTTAGCAAAAGTTTTTACCAATGAAAAAAATTCTGACCAACACATCTTTCCAACGATTCTTCTCATTGTTGAATTCTTCTTGAATATGCTTATCAATTGTTTGGTTTTTTTGCAACCTTAATTCAAATTCCATCCACTGGCTCATGCATTTGATGTTCTCGTGATGCCTTAACCTTTCCAAAATATTTTTCCATTCATTGAAGCCTTTAGATGCCAAGTGAATATGATTGTCATATCGAGTAATTTACAGCAAAAACAAAATATTTTATCTAATGTTTTTGAATAAACTAGCCAACGTCTATCTTGCTTCTTTCCATTACTCAAAGATCTTATATAGTATGCATGAGAAAAATGGCGACCACTTACCTTCTCTCTTGGAAAGATAAAATCATTCGGTAGTCTTTGAGCAGGACCTTTTTCAACCATCACAATTCTTAATGCTGGTTTGACTTGTCCCCAATTTCCAGGATCATAAATATCTAAAATTGTACCCATATTAGTATTATCTTGATCATTTACGTTTTCATTCTACTTTTCACTTAGATTCTCATCCTCTTCAATGCCAGCATTAGCATTAGCATTATCTTCATCCTCCTTTTCTTCTTCATTAAGATTCTCATCATTTATTTCATTCTCCTTTTCACTTAGATTCTCATCCTCTTCAATGCCAGCATTAGCATTAGCATAATCTTCATCCTCCTTATCTTCTTCATTAAGATTCTCATCATTTATTTCATTATCATCTTCCACTGGATCATCAAAATCATCACTACATCTACGGGATTCATTAAGATTTGCTGGTTTTACAAGAAATTTGTCCATAGAACCTTGCATTGATTTCTCCAACGCATCAATTTTGTCCTTTTTGTCTTTTTTTTGCTCTTGATGCATATGATCTTGTTGGTAGGAGAGACATATTTTCTGAAATTAATAATTAAAATTAAATTAACGAAGATTGTCTTTTGAAAACTAAAAAAAATACAAAATTCATCACAATAACAAAACTAACAAATAAAAATTGTGATGATGGAATGATATCTTGAACAGAAGAAAATAAACACATTAATATAAAATTTAAAAATTTGGTGATGATGAAATAATAAAAGATACCTGTTGCATATATCACACAATGGAGAAGCAAGAAAAAATATGTGTGTGTGCTGGGATTGACAATTAAATTATATGTAGAACACTTGAATATATAGAAAATAAATACATAAAAGAACCACACTTTTTTCCTTTTTAGTTACGAGTTTGATATAAGAAATATAGTCCAAGCGTATATTCCTTTTTTTTAGTTTGGAAAATTGACAATAAAATAAAATAATCCTTTTTTTAAAACATCTAAAAATAATTTAAGGGATTGAATTTGGGTTAAATAAATAAATGGCAAATTTAAACCACTATATTTCTAACTGTTCTAAAATTTTGGGGTCCTAAAAAAATTACATATTTTGGGAGTCCTAGGCAAAAGCCTTTTTTTAATAGCCTTCAATCAGGGCTCTGCTATACTAGGTACCTCGAGGAGGAACTTTCAACAACAATAAATGAATTTGGTGTAAAAGGCTTCATTACCCACAAAACGAGATTTTGATTAGTATCAGAAATTGACATAAAACCAAAGGTAAGCCCTAGGTAATTGAGTAGGAAACTCGATAGTCTAACATGAGAATTCAGAAACTAATGCAAGAGAAATCACATAAGAAATTAAAGTGAACTATAAATAAGATTTTCCACCAGATTAAGAAAAACTAGAACTACAATATTTTGGGCTATTCCAATGGGCAGTTGTTCATCAAAGGCCCAACGAATTGATGATAGCTATATATAGGATTTGGTTGGTGAAACATAGTAATAGAGTTAAGTTATATAAAGTTATTATTCGATGTAACTCACAGTAAAAACTATGTGGTAAAAAGTGCAGATTTATATAGTGGATTTCATGTAAAAATAATAAATTATTGCATTTTCAAAATAATTAATTGGTAATGTTTTGTTGAATAAGTTGTAGTATGCATATTTTAAAACATACTATAGATATCAATAGCAATATAAATTATTATAAATTAAATAAAATAGATTATGAAATTAAAATATTAAAATATGCATAAATTAGAAAAGTTAAAAATTTTATGTACGCATAATTAAATTTATAATATTTTGTTTTAAAATAATTAGAATGAAAACAAAAGATTTTGTATAAATAATTACTAACAAGTAGATAGTTATGTCAGATCATTAAGGACATTTTACTATTAACAAAAAACTAAACATACAGAGTTATGAAATATATTTAAAAATTAATTTTTATAACAATCAAAAGAATATCCTTAATGACATAGGGAGCGTCAAATTACAATCTAAATCAAATTATATATAGGGAGCGTCAACGACAGGTCTGGATCGGATATGAAACCATTTCTTAAACTTCAATCATTATAATAGAACAAGTTTTAAATTATTTGTTATATTTTATCTATTAAAAGTTATAAATGCATGTAAATTTTATCAAAATAGTCAACAAAAAAGATATTCACATTTTGAAAGAATCAAAGTAGACTCTAAATCTACTAGAGATATAAATAATGTAATTTGATGATTAGAAATATGATACAAATGTATGACAAGAAAAATTCGTTTTCAATTTAAAATCGACAATTCATATCATTATTATTTTCAATAATGAGAACAGATTATTCTTTAATAAGAATATCTATACTATTAAATCTTGTATATCATTTTTATATCTATTTCGAAAAATTACCACATTTTGAAACAATTGGTAAAAACATAAAAACTCAATTGTTAAAGATTATAAACAAAAAAGAATAGTGGTAATATTTAGATCAATTTTGGATCAAAAAGTGTGAAACCATGCTTTCAATATGCGGGTTAAAATTTAGTAATACATTACAACTCAAACACTAACTCAAAAATTTTAAAAATATTCATGATTATTAATATACCCCATATATTAAAGGAGAAGCACTTTTAAAACTTACCTTAAAATTTCCTTCACAAGGTCTATGACGTGTCTTCACGAGAAGCTTTTATTTTGAAAAACATTGATGTGTCGAGTGGAGAACGTTTCTCATAAAAAGTTTAACTTTAATGCAAACTAATACTTTCCTTTTAAATAAATCTATGCATAACAATTAATGCGTTCACACATTAATTTTCATAATTCTACTGTATACAATTTAATGGGTTCACACATTAATTTTTTTTATCAAAACATTTTTAGTTTCTGTATTTTTAGCTTTTGTATTAGTGAATTGAAGTTCTCACCGTGCAACTACTGAATAATATTATTGTTGAAAGAAAAAAATAGAAAATCATTAAGATTCACATCAACTAAAATGTTGGAATAAGAATGATTTAAGAAATTGAAAGTTTCATACCTTGCCGACTTTGCTATGATTGAAGTTTCTGTAAAAAAAATTGAGGTGAAAAAAAACACACAAAAATTTACATCTTTAGTTTATTCAAATATTTTTTTCTTTTTAGAGTTTTCGTATCAAATCAAGAATTAGAAATATAATAATATTGGTAGAAAAAAATCAGAAAACAGAAAAGTTGTGAAAGAAAAGAAATTCACAAAATCGATTGAAACATAAAACTCATGTGCCGAATGAACTAATCACATATTTTTGACAGAAACTTAATCTCTTTCACTCAATTATATCGTATTTTTATTGTATTTACCAATATTTTTTATAAGAAAATACACGTTATTGGTTATATACTACGTCAGTTTTGTAACATGACCACCAATATTGACATGACGTCCAATCATTTTTATTAATATTCTTAAACTATGGTCTATTTAATCATTTCTATAAAATAAACCCAAAATAAGTAAAATATATGGATCCAAAGAACCGAACAGAACTTGATTTGAAAGTAGCACTAAACATAAACTAAAATTCATTAAGTACTTAGATAGATCTAAATTTTTGATATTTAAATAACCAAACCCGGAACCAGTTCAACCTGAAATATTTTGGATATCGAAAATATCTAAATCACAATCATAAAATTAAATATATTAATTATTTTAAATCTTATATCGACTAGATGTTCAAAAATATGAAAATATCTAAATATTATTAAAATAGTCACAAGTAAATATCTATAATAACAAAAAAAATGTTCAAAATACTAAAAATATCTATATGTTCTCCATCTAAATATTTAAATTGAACTAATTTTTATCTAAATTTAAGTATTTAGTTTTACATTATTCAAATCTATATGTTTTATGCTATTTTATTTTCTGATTTTGAGGAATTGAGTATATTTAGAGTTTTATTAAAAATTACATAATTAAAATGGCATCGGAACTCAAACCGAACAACAATGATTCGAATCAAATCTAAAGCAAACTCAAACTGAAATTTGTAAATATCTGAATCAGATTTAAATTTCTAATTTTAAAAATTCGAAGTTCGAATAGATCAACTAAATCTGAACAAATATCTAAGTGTCCATCCCTAAGCAAAGTTATACGACAAATCCTTCAATATAACGTAAAATAAATAATCTAATCAACTGTTTCACTCCGCGCACAACGTGGATATTACTACCTAGTTTGATTGAGTTATATTCCTAACTCAAATTTAATTATGTGTAACTCATGTCACCAATCAAAAGCCATATAGTTCCTTTTCCTGAAAGTAACACTTTTGCTTTTCCTAATACATATATGACTTGTGTAACCTATAAATACGCAGATTCTCAACAGTCTCTCATTCTCTACAATCGCACAACAAAAACCGGGAAATCGGCCAATTCCTACATCAACAGGGGCTAGCGGTCCTGATCAGTACATAAACACGTTACCTGTGCGAAAACATACATTAACTAGTACAAAATTCAATTTCCATACATGAACTTTCAAAATTCGGTTTTAACTTACATTGACATAATTTTCGTTAGTCAAACGTTAATTGTCGTTAACATGTAACATGAAATCGGTCAATTCCTACATCAACAATGACCAACAATCATAATCAATACATAAACACATCACATGTGCGAAAGCATACATCAACTAATACAAATTTAAATTCAATACATGAACTTTCGAAATTTGGTTTTCATATACATTGATCTCATTTTCACTAGTCAAATATTACCGAATATAAAATGTATGTCACGTGTTGATTAAATAAGGTTTTTTATTGTATTATATGGTAATTAAGATTTATTACGTTGTAATTGATTGAGAAAATAAATCATTTAAACCAAACGATTTTGTTCTCGTGTGACTCATTAGTTAGTTTTGTTATTTATTTATTTATTTTTTGAATTTTTTGGCAAAAAAACGTAGCACAGAGAAGACAACAAATAACAAAATTGAACATAGAGAAATGAGAATGTATAAGCTAGAAATTTTTCGTTTTTCTCTGTTTGATTTTGTACTATGTTGTCTTCTATGTGTTTGTTTTTTTTGCCGAAAAAGTCGAAAAAACAAAAAAGTTAAAGAAAAAACTAACTAATGAGTTACATGAAACAAAATCATTTGTTCCAAATGATTTATTTTTCTCAATCATTTACCACGTAATATGGTTTAATTACCACATAATACAATAAATAACCTTATTAATCAACACGAGACAGACAATTTATAGATTAGTGAAAATTAAGTCAATGCATGTTAAAACTAGATTTCGAAAGTTCATGTATGGAATTTAAATTTTGTATTAGTTAATGTATGTTTTCGCATAGATGAAACGTTTATGTATTGATCGAGACAGTTGGTCCATGTTAATGTATGAATTGGCCAATTTCATGTTACATGTTAATGACAATTTAACGTTTTACAAACAAAAATTAAGTCAATGTATGTTAAAACCAAATTTTGAAAGTTCATGTATGAAAATTAAATTTCTTACTAGTTCATGTATGTTTTCGCACAAGTAACGTGTTTATGTACTAATTGGGACCGTTAGCCCTGTTGACGAAGGAATTGGCCGATTTCCCCAACAAAAACCCTTTGTTATATATTCCTCCGACCAATTTCATTCCGTAGAATCAAACCAACGCTTATACAATGGCAAACGCTTATCCATTCTCAGTGTCCACACTATTCGATTCTTTACAACATCTCTGTTTCCCCTCCGCAACTGAGCCCATCGAAGCTGCGTACTATCGCTCACGTTGCATCCCCGTCGCAGTTCCTCCTCCAAGAAACGGTCAATATCTAATCAACTCATTCCCCGGCGGGTTCTTGACTCCTCATCAAGAGCTTGACTCGCGTTTGCAGACCATGTTCCATCTAATGACTAAAAGCGATGAACAACAAGCTCCGTTTAGAGAGATGTTCTCAACGTTAGACCGGAGAGCGCTTCACGGTATGGCGTCGTTGCTGACGTCAGACTCCGGTTTCTTCATGAAGATCGCAAGAAATAGAACGGCTCAGCCGCCTACAGAAACTCCTCGGAAAATCAGATGACGTGGACGACTTTCTCTGCGCCGCTATCTTGGACCGCTTCCTCCACGTCATGACCGATAAGCACGCTTCCTACGTGGCGTTACATGGGATGCGCGTTTTTGGCGAGGAGAATAAAATTGCAATGTACGAACACACGCTCGTCCACGCGCTTCAACTTGCGTGTGACCAACACGGCTGCATAGCTCTCAACGAGGTCATAACCGACTTGGACCATCCTTACTACAGAAACTAGCTGCTAGATGTAGGGCCTTTTTGTTTCATCATCCAGATGAGCCATCTGGATGGAGATGAGAGTTTCGTTTGTTTAGACACTAAAAGTATAACTCATCTAGATAGATCATCCGGATGACTTTGAAATTTTAGGTTTAATTTTGAAGTCCATCTGGATGGACCAATTTGAACTAGGCCTGGGACTTCGGTGTCCCGTTCGGTTTCGGTTCGGTTGAATCGGTTGTTCGGACTATCGGTTCACAGAGCACAAGTACCAATCGGTATTTTTTATAATGAATAATGGTTTCGGTTCGGAATCAATCGGTTTCGGATCGGTGCGGTTGAAAGAAACAAAATCCACTACCAACCGATAACACTACGGTTCCGGTGTGGTTTCGGTTTTTAACAACCATAGTCAATTAAAAATAAACAAACAAACCGAAATATACCAAACTTAACCAAACATCCGAAATTTCCATTGAAACAAACTGAGTTCAAACACACCAAAACAACTAAAACACAAGTTTTAAACACAACAGCAAAAGAAAATTTGTGTAAATCACGCCTCACGCCGCTCGCCTCACGCGTGAAAGAGAAGAGACGGATGAGTTTCTATATCGGTATAAATGAATGTATGTATATGTAAGAGAAATATATAAATGATCGGTATGTTTCGGTTACCTTGTCTTGATCTCGGTTTGAAACCGGACCGGACCATAACCGAAATATATGGGCTTTAAAGTCCAATCGGTATTTTCTTTGGGTCCGCTACCGATCCAAAACCGATACTTCGGTGCGGGTTACACTATGGACTTCGGCTTCAGTATATTAAGCCCAGGCCTAATTTGAACCATCTGGATGGAGATGGTTCTTCCAAAATTGTATAATGTCTATTATACCTTTTATATTATTCATAAATTACAAGCCTAAACATACTATTATTTTGTAACTTACATGACAAAACTACATTCCCTCGAATGACAAAACCATATTTTTCCGCCAAAACCGTAAAACACGTTTTCCGCCAAAACTGCAAAAACGCATTTTTTCGTAAAAACCGTAAAACGCGTTTTCCCACAAAAACCGCAAAAACACGTTTTCCGCCAAAACGCATTTTTTTGCTAAAACCGCAAAAACGTGTTTTCCCGTAAAAACCGCAAAACATATTTTCTCGCAAAAACCGCAAAACGTGTTTTTCCGCCAAAACCGCAAAAATACATTTTTCCGCAAAAATGCATTTTTGGCTAAAACCGCAAAAACGCGTTTTCCCGCCAAAACACGTTTTCCGCCAAAAACGCGTTTTCTCGCCAAAACGCGTTTTCTCGCCAAAACGCGTTTTCTCGCAAAAAACGCGTTTTCCGCCAAAACGCGTTTTCTCGCCAAAACGCGTTTTCTCGCAAAAACGCGTTTTCCGCCAAAACGTGTTTTCTCGCAAAAAAACGCGTTTTCCGCCAAAACGCGTTTTTTTTTGCTAAACCAGAAAAACGTGTTTTTCTACCAAAACCGTAAAAATACGTTTTTCCGCAAAAACACGTTTTCCCGCCAAAACACATTTTTCCGCTAAAATCGCAAAAACATGTTTCTCCGCTATAACCGCAAAAACATATTTTTCCACCAAAAGCGCAAAAATGCGTTTTCTCGCTAAAACATGTTTTCTCGCCAAAACCGCAAAACTCCGTTTTTTCCGCCAAATCCGCAAAAATGCATTTTCGCATCAAAATTATAAAAGTTAATATATTTAAAATTAATATCATACATATGACTAAATCAAAACAAGGGTATTTTAGTAATTTCTTTACCAAACTCATCTAGATGGAGAAGAAAAACAGAGAAACAAACATGAGTCCATCTAGATGATTCATCTGGATGGACCATCTGGATGGACAAACAAACAATCTCAAAAATGTGGATGGACCATCTAGATGAATCATCTAGATGGATTAGCTGGATGGAGATGATAGATGGTGAAACAAACAGCACCGTAGTCGCGCTCAACGCTCTCTTCTTAAGCAACGATCCTTACGGAAACTTTGTGGTCCAACACGTGCTTAATTAAGATGAATGACTTGCGTTGCACGTATAACGTTGCGGTTAATCTCGGTGGCCATTGTGTTGAGCTCTCGTTCAAAAAGTATGGAAGCTACATCGTGGAGAAGCTTTTGGAGACGGAGGAGTCGATGGCTGTGGTGGTGGCAGAGCTTTTAGAGTGCAAAGGAGACAGGTTGATAAGGTTGGTAAGGAGTGAGTACGGGAACTACGTGGTGGTCAAGGCACTTAGAGTCACGCAGGAGGAGATGATTACGGCTTCCTTGTTTTGGGGTTAGGTGCATAAGCTCATGCCTTTTAGACATCTCTTGCGGAAGTCTCGTGGTAGCACCATTGCAGCAATCTTAGAGTCTATTTGTTAGTTTTGTCTCAAACTAGCTAATTCTGGTTTCTAGTAGTAGTACGATATACGCTGAGATTTGTTGACTTTTATGGTTGCTTAGTTAATTCTTGTAGTGTTATTTGTCACTAATGATGGTTTGATTCAAGTTCAACACAGCAATGCCACAGGTGTGGACAATCATCATTCGGCTTTAATAAAATAGAAGATTACTCCAATAACATAGAAAATTTGTTATATGACTAGAATAATATAAATTTTTTGAAAATTATTAAAAAACTTATATACCCATAGTAAATTATAATAAAGATCTTTGTTTAGTTTCTTTTTTCAATTGAGATTATTTTTAATTAACAGATCCATGTCACTAATTTGTGTATTCATGTCATTAATTTTGTGATCAAAAGAGAAAGAAAACAATCAACTTTCTCAAAACTCCGATGTTACAAAAACACACATTTTTCTTTCTTTGTCGCTTAAACCCTAACCGTCTAGTTGACATTGTTATTTATCGTCTCGAACTGTGTTCTCCGATATCTTCTTCGCCGAAATCGTCTTCTTCGCAAGCGTTTCTACGAAATCATCATTGCCGTAATCGTATCTACGAAATCATCTTCTCCGATATGTTTTGATTGAGTTTGATTTATGTTGTGACTGAGTTTGATTTATATTGTGGCTGAGTTAATTTTTTATTGCGGCTAAGTTATATATTATGTTGTGGCTGAGTTATTTTTCTATTTACTATGTTGTAGCTTAGTTTGTTCTATTGCGGTTGAGTTATATATTATGTTTGTGGCTGAATTATTTTTCTATTTCGGCTGAGTTATATATTATGTTGTGGCCGAGTTATTTTTCTATTTTGGCTGAGTTATATATTATGTTGTGACAGAGTTAGTTTTCGATTGAGTTATAAAAGCAGTTGTGGCTGAGTTAGTTTTTTTATTGTGGGTGATTTATATGTATTTTATGATCAGATGGATGTTTCTGAAGATTAAGCACGAGATTACCCTCCAAGACTTTACGTTGAAAGGGATTTTAATCTACAAAATAAAGAGATTAATCACAATATCCATATGAGAGAATTCCATCACGTTAGAGAAGCAATAGGACATGATGTGTGGGAACACGTCAAGAAATTTCCTATAGAAATAATTGCTAAGGTAGCTGAACGCAAAAAGTGTGTGTGGTCTAGTAGGATTGTACACTATTTACTATGTAGACAACTGCAAGTACATAAAAAGGAGATGTGGAGTCACGTTGGTGATCAACCTATAAGGTTTAGCTTATACGAATTTGGAAGATCACTGGGTTAAACACAGATCCAGTGCCAACACAAAATTTTGAACCTGACCAATACAATGCGTTTTGGGAGGAGTTGAATCTACCGCTTGGGATGGGACACAAGTTAGATGAACTGAGGGCAGCATCAGATGTCTGTCCGGCGTAGAGTTTTGAAAAGCGTAAATGATTATGGCTGTTACTTCTTCAAGCCATGAGACTTTATGCTTTTCATCATAATTCTAGGATACCATTTGAAAGTACAAAAATAATATTCGACGATGAAGCCATGATGATGTCTCCATGGGGTCGGAGTGCCTATGAAGTTCTTGCTGACTCTATTAAGATGTTGAATTCACGAGAGTCATACACCATAAGCGTCCTGAAGGACGTGTTATTGGTTTGGGCATATGAATTTGTGACTTGCTTGGGAGAGTGTTCTGAGAGAGTGATCAATGAGCAAGAAGTTCTGCTTTTTGGATAGGATGAAAATCGTACACGTTCAATTTTTGCTACTGTTATCTCTGAGGAGATTATAGTTCATGGCGAGGTAAGGTTTCACGCTGAGTTATTATGTGGCTGAGTTATTATGTGGCTGATTTATTAGTATGTGATGGTTGAGTTATTATTTAGTAGATGATTGACTTATTCGTTTTTGATGGCTAAGTTATTAAGTATTTAGTTGATGAGTTATTAGTTATTTGATGGCTTAGTTATGAGTTATTTGTTGGCTGAGTTATGAGTTAATGTTGAAAGTGCGTGTGCGAAAAATGGTTATGAAGGACTCTGTACAAGAGATGTTTCCTTAGTGGCCGGGTGAAAAAGATGACCCACAACTTGATAACAAGCATAAATGCATATAGGTTTGTTGGAGGTTTTTGGGAAGTGCAAAGGAATAAGAAGAAGAAAAAATGGAGGCTGAGCCACCCACTAAGAAGCAAAAGAAAGTTAAGAAACAGAAGGAAGTGAACACGAGTAAGAGTGAAGTTGCTGCAAAGGGAAAGGGTGCTAGCGAGGAGGAAGGTAGGGAAGATAGGGGGAACAATGCAGCTATGAGAAGGATAATGAGTTCTATGGAGAATATTTCCAGAAAATTAGAGAACTATGATGGTAGATTTGAAACGTTTGACTTGTGGTTAACCGCCTAAGATTCCAACTTTGGTGAATTATCCCACAACATGGCAAATATGGATTATTTTAACATTGCTGATATAGTCAAAGTTGCAGTGGATGAGCGTCTGAAGTTCTAGGGGTAGAGGAAAATGCCAAAAACTATGATAAACTCTCAAAAGTCCCCGAACAATCTTTATCGTTTCCATCACCACCGCAGAATTTACCACAAAAGTCTGTCAATAGTCCAACTTGAGATAAACCCCCTCGTAAAGGTTTGGGGGCAAAATATACACTAAGGCTAAAGCGGTGAAAAATAATTTGGTTGAGGACTTTGGTAGTGGCGGTGCAACAACTGCTAAGGATACTGATCTTGATTTCATTACTATTTCTCCTGTTAAAGACCCAACCTATGGACACGGATGCATGGCAAAGCCAAAACAGAAAGAAGATGAGGTAAAAAAGAAGGATGTGGGTCAGTTACAAAAGAAGGATGTGGCTGAGTTACAAAAGAAGGAGACCGCTGCTAAGAAGAAGGAGGTGGCTGACTTAAAGAAGTACGAGGTGGCTGACTTAAAGAAGTAGGAGGCGGCTGAGTTAAAGAAAAAAATAGGCTGAGTTAAAGAAGCAAGAAGCCGCTACTAATAAGAAGGAGTCTGAGTTAAAGAAGCGAAAAGAGGGTGAGTTAAATAAGGAGGCCCCTGCTTGAAAAAGGACAATGTGTGCCAGTGTAATAAGAATATCTCTTACTAGGCCTAGGCATTCGGGTCCTCGGGTCGGGTTCGGGTCCTTCGGGTCTTAGATATTTAGACCTAATAGGGTAATTAGAATTTGTCGGTTCGGGTTCGGTTCGGGTCATGTCGGGTCGGGGTCGGTTCGGGTCTTAGATGTGAGACCCAATAGGGTAATTAAAAAAATTCGGTTTGGATCCGGATCGGGTTCGGTTCGGGTCCTACCGGGTCTGACCCAAAAAATACCCCAAAAAAAATCTAAAAATAGCTTAAATGCGTAAAATATCTAAAATTTTACCTAAAATTTAACCCGAAGACATGAAAAATACCCAAAATTTATTCGATTAATTAAATTATATTTTTAAAAATCTATAATTTTACATAAAACCCAAAATTATACAAAAAAAACAAACCTCGAACTTTAAAAAATATCCTTAACACCAAAAATATACTAAAATACCTATATATATTTAATATATACTAAAAGTTTTGGGTATTTAGGGTACCCTATCGGGTCTCGGGTTCGGGTCCAAGACCTACGGGTCCTCCACAACAAGACCCAATAGGGTAAAATGACATTACCCGTACCCGACCCGAATCGGTTTTTTCGGATCGGTTCCGGTTTGGGTTTTTGGGTCCAGGTAAAATTCCCCACCCTATCTCTTACGCAGAAGAAACATATTAAAGATGATAGTGAGCTTGCGGATGTGACCGATGAATTTGTCGCGGCAAAAAAATGAATTGTTGCCGGGGTCTGATGTGAAGGAAGATGAAAATATTATATTTGCATGAATAGAGCATTATCGGGAGAGAAATGTTCAATTATTTGCAAATAGGTGTGCAGTGATGCCAACATGTGCTCTTTCAGCATGAATTTTTCCTTACATTGGAAAGAATGAAACGACGTGCATGAAGAATAATTTTGAACCTTCAGCAGGAATATATGATCCTCTAGCACATGTTGGTCCGGTGAAATTGGATAAACTTATGGAACAGTTAGGAAGCTTCCAATTAAAAAAACAGGATCCAAACTAATAGTTGACGATGATGGTGACTTCTACATAATCCTCATCACTGAATGACCGTAGTGGCCAAATAAAGAATATGGATGGCTGTTTGATAATGTAAGTCTATATTACGGCTAAGTTAAGTAGTTTACGGCTGATTTATATATTCATTGTGGCTGAGTTATATATTATACGGGGATTTTAATAAACCTCACGACTGAACTGGAATTTGGTTGAGAAAAATCTCTCTCGACCAGTTTAGAGTTGGTTCGACCAGAATTATAATAAAATCGACCGGGTGAAACAATGTCTTGACGGGACTGTCAAGACCTTCCCTTGAAAGTTATGGTAGAGTGTTAATATTATGGTCGAGTGTTAATATTATGGTCGAGTGTATATGAAGCTGGATGAGATTTTGCGAGAGCAAGACGAGAGCCAAAGGAAAAGAAATATTTGGTCCAAAAATTGTTTAGAATTATAGAGCAACTTCCTAACTAATTCTGACCGTCATATACTTCACATTCTCAGCTGCTTGATCAGCAACCAAGTCACATGCCATGCACCTTCCTGTTTGCTTGCTTCTGTAGTAAATGGCACATGAAAGTCACAAGCTGCTTGCTTGCCTGCTTCTTAAGTTGTCATGTGAGAAGCACATATTCTGGCTGGAGCTTGCTTCAGGTGAAGGAAAAGACAACAACTGATACTGAAAGTGGTGAAGCAGCTCTCCAGTTGTCTCCACTGTCCCTTCTTTGGTCCCTCAGCTGGACACTCATCTAAAGATAATCTGCCTGCTTGCCTTCTTCTTAAGTTGTCATGTGAGAAGCACATGTTCTGGCTGGAGCTTGCTCAGGTGAAGGAAAAGACAGCAGTTGATACTGAAAGTGGTGAAGCATCTCTCCAGCTGTCTCCACTGTCCCTTCTTTGGTCCCTCAGCTGGACACTCATCTAATGACAATCAGAAGTACTTAAGTCTCTCTTTCTCATGCTTCCCACATTCTGAAACAGAAAGAAAAACCAGAGAAAAATTCAGAGCAAATCAGTGAGAAAGAAGTAGAGAAAAATCAGATAAAATTCAAGAAGGACCTTGGATGAGTTTCTTTCAAACCTTTCTCAGTTTGTTGCTATGTGGAAGATCAGAAGGTGAGATATCCAGATTAAACCCTATATCTTGTTCTGTTTCTGATCTGAACGGAAGCTTGATATCTCTTTGAAAACAGTCCAACAGTGAGCTAATCTTTAAGAAGAGAACCATCTGAGTCCTACTAACCGTTTGGATTTTGGGTAAGCTTCATCTCCTTGCCTCAGTCAATATCTGATCAGAATTGGATCATGTTTAGTTAGGGTCTTGGTCGGATCAGTTGTTTAAGTTGTTTTATGGCTCAGTCTTGTTTAGTTTTGGTTTGGATATATCTCTTTGAACCGCTAGCTAAACTGATGTGAACTGATCAAACCTAATCCGAACTGAACTTATCTTGTCCTGAATCCAAATTGTCTGAAGCGAGGTGATCTGATCTAGGATGAGTAGAACCGATCTTGAACTAAGTTGATTTAAGTTGCTTAGCTTGGACCCAGTTGTTGGATTAATGATGTTCTGAACCGAACAGATTTTATCTTGTCTTGAACTGATCTGAGCCAAGCTGTATATTGTCCGATCATGTCATGTATTCATCTAGTCTGAGTTGAACTGAATTGTTAGTAGCAGAGCTGAACTGACTAAGCTTAGTGAACTGTTTAGCCTTGAACTATTTTGTTGGACTAATGATCATATGATCCGAACTGTTCTGTTCTAGGACGATGGACGAGTGAAGACTTAAGTATCCATTTGATCCCATCCACTGAACCGTGTACTCTCAGTACTTGTTTGAGGAGTTAATCTAGCAGTCCAGTCGATCCATGGAGCCATTTAGTCTCTTGGTTTGAATTCAGATGGTCAAGGAGAGTGGTAAGATCAGCCAGACTCGTCCATGTGACCGTTCTGAATCTGAAGTGTATCGAAAGTGGAGTGTTATTAGCTTGAGCTCGTGTCTAGTCTTCCTTAGCCAATCTCATGGACTCAAAGGTGAGTCTAGATAGATGACTGATGAGTTATGAATGAGGGTTGCTTGAGTAAAATAAACGATTATGGGTGATACATAAGTAAGTCTCTTGAACTATATTAAACTGCGAAGTGTTTACATATTATAAACACTTAAGAAATATTATGAATTATGATTTGAGGTTTATCCCGAGCCTTAGTACTTGCTCTCAAGTACTAATATATAAGTATATTATTAAGTATATGAGTATGAATCATGTGAAGTCTTATCATATTCACTCTCTCTAAAGTCCCTGCATTACCGTGACTTGTTCCTGTGAATGGAACAAAGTCATGAAGACACGATGATGGGGTCGCACCCTGGAGGCTGTGCAACTGCATGCAGCGTTAGATGCTCGATCTTGGAATATTTGATTGAGATGATGGTTATATTTATTTTTCCCACTAGGCTTGGTTAGCCTTGGTGGTTTTCCGGGTTTAGTATATATATATATATATATATATATATATATATATATATATATATTATGCATATGAGTGATTGTCGGGTGTTGTGGAGGTGATGTTTAAGATATGATTCACATCGATGGAATGATTGGCCTTATATATATAATAATTATGGAATATATTTCCACTGCATTCAAATGGTGTCGATTGCTCGGGATAATATTAATATGTGGTGGGGGTGCGGGATTAGATTCACTGAGTAAACTAGTTACTCATGACTCATTTGTGATGCATGTAACCAGTAGGCGGGAGACGTTCACTCTAGGACGAGAAGGAACATCATTAGCCAACGGTAGTTTTATTGATTGCTACGATCTAATCATTTGACATCTAACAATTGAAAGTGATCCGGAAATTCTAAATGCATTGAGGCTGCTTACACAAATGATCCTTGCGTTGTTAAATGATGTTATTCTAATCAATCTCTGAAAACATAGCAAGAAGTAGTTTGCGTTCCGAAGGAGGAGAGGAAAATACATTCCACAAAACCTCCAAATTGGCAATTGTGAAGTGTATTCATTGAAGTTTTCTGAATGTCTAGCGCTTGGTGTAACTTTTGATGGGATAAAAGATAAAAAAATTCAAGGTTTACGAGTGAAGATGGCAGCAAAGATCCTCGATGTAGGAGGAAAGGTGTGCTTGAACATTTTATTTTGTATTTGACTTAACTTATGGTATGTGTATATAACTCAGGCTTATCGTTTATATATCTCAGACGTGTCGTAGATTTGTAACTCAGTCGTATCTCAAACATATCCTATAATCATAAATGTTTATATAACTCAGCCGTGTGGGTTCGATAACTCATCCGTATCGCTTTATATAACTCATCCACACCTCAAACATAACCTAAAATAATTTAATGTAAGTACTTAAAAGATATATTGAAGCTCCTCGTATCAATTTGAAGTGAATATAATCATCTGAATGTGTCTTTATTGAATTTACAAGTTAAGAATTGATCATGATCTTGAGGTATATGTTGTCTTACAATTACTTAGAAACCTTACATGTAGATATAAGGTGTGATCGTAATTCATACAAAGTAAACCATATACATTGTACTTTCAACTGAATTTGTGTACTTTATTAATTTTATTATTGGTACCTACACCATAAATCATAAATCCTAAGCTCTAAATCCTAAATAATTAACCTTAAAATCTACACTAAATAATAAGTCATCTTCCAACTAATAATAACTCAGCCGTGAAGTGGAACTTAGTCTTGACGTTTCGTATTCTGGGCGGGAACAAAATCTTGTGAAGTTTGATTACTAATTATTTACTACTGAGCTCATCAAAACTTAAACAATATTTACTAATTATGTGCTGCTGAGCTCTGATTATATTGGTTCAGCCACAACGTTCCTATAATTCAGCTGGAAATTATAATTATTTAGAAATATAATTTCCATAAGTCAGCCGTATTCAGCCAAAACTCAGCCGTAATAAAACCATAACTCAGCCGATATGATAAATAATTTTCATCAACATTATGATAAAACATACAATACATCTTCACCACTCCTGTGTCCCTAATCACGCTCATTGTTTTAAACTCACGGAAGAACAACCCCACCTCTTTGATCCAGAAACAACGGTTAAACATGTTGTCACCCTTATTGTTCTCAATATGCCACAAGCAGAGACATTCTCTTTCCAAAACAAGGACACGTTGGCAATTATAGAACTATGCAACATCGGTTGAAATGAAATTGGTCCTCTTTGCGTGAAACTCGTCACCATGCCACAAACCCCATCCCCATTTCACAAATCACACTAGTTTCCCAATCATGTCAATTGATTCCCTTGTAAAACGAGCGAAAGTACTCCTCATCATCCCAAAAGATTTTCCGAGTCATTGCGTATGTTTACACGCAATGCTAATATCATGTATCCGATGCACTATTCATGAGAGCAAGTCTTCTTCTAGAAGGTTAAATGTGAAGAAAACTTGTACACCTTGATATAAAGTGTGCTTGGGTTTCCCTCAGTGTAGCAACTTTCCAACAACAAAGGAGGCATATTGACTCCCAAGGGAAAGGATAACACATCGAAAAATGGTATACCCTACACCGCTCTGTTAACGCCTTCATCACCTTGCACAATGCTCTCACACTATAAAGATCTTTGAAGGAGTTATTGGCCATACGTTCAACCACTAACGCTTGAATTGCTTCATGCATTTCAAGAACCAGGAAACATTCCATTTTGTCTCAAATATGTGAGTTTCTAATAATTTCGTCGGTATATAGAGCAGTCAAATTGATTTCGAGATAAACAGTTATTGTGTATAAATAGAGAGTTAAGAAGGTGTCTTATTCGAGAATTCAGCCGAATTCAACCAAAAAATCAGCCATAATTTAACCTCGTAACTCAGTGTTCAAGAGTAATTTAAATCGTGACGTTTGGTATTTTGGGTGGGAATTTTAAGAATCAATAATTACGTGTTTAAATATTTTCTATAACTCAACCGTATTTGTTAACTTGGCCGTAACGGTTTTATAACTCAGTCAATCCTCAAACATACCCTAAAATAGCAAAATGTTATCAAAATACTTTAAATTTTTTTTTGTTTAAGCTCCTCTTATCAATATTAAGTGATAATAAAGCAACTGAATGTGTCTACTTTTTAAAATTTATAAGATGAGACTCTATCATTATCTTGAGGTATATGTTGTCTTTCAACTACTTAAAACCTTACTTGTTATGTTGTCTATATATAAGTTATGATCCTAATTCATATAAAGTAAACCATATACAATGTAATTTCAACTGAATATGTGAACTGATTTGTATTTCATAGGGACACCTAGACCCTTAAACCCTATACCCTAAATCCTAAACCCTAAACCCTAAACCCAAAACCTTAAACCTATCATAACTCAATCGTAATTGTAAGTTATCATAAATTATCCCTGAAGTTATCATAACTCAGCCATGAATTATAATTTTTATTCATATTTTTGGGCGGGAGTTTAAACATGCGAATTTTATTCATTTATCTCTCGGCCTTTCGTGCTCTATATATGTCTATATTATATATATATATATATATATATATATATTATTCTTTTCTTATACCTTCCATCTCCCATCTCATACTATCTAAAAAAACTAATCTCATCCAACCAGTCCCATCGCATAAGTTATGTCAGTTTTTCCTCATTGGTCGACAAGGTTAGGGAGCAGTGTCAATGGTATACTAAGCTCTGCAGATCGGGATAACCTTCCCGTTCTAAATCCTGGTCTAGGTTCCTTGCTTGATAAAATAAGTATGATGTGGTTTAGATTTTTAAGTGAGCTATCGCATGTGATCCCGTCGATTCTAGAAGAAGGATGGGATCATGAGTGGCCAACATACCGCTTCATTTTCGATCATTTTAAGGAACCTTGTTTCTTAAACTCGCTATAAGGACCATACCGATTATGTATCCATATTAGGGTTAAGTGAAACACTGAACTTTTGTTATTTTTTTAGAGAAAAATAGTGGAATTCGAGGCATAATTTGAAAGTTTTGACACATTTTAATATGTTGTCCAGGACGATATTTCGTTCTCAAATGCGCAGGTTGAAGAGGATTTGGGTGCATGGTGACGAGAAGCCTGAGTGGATGCTAAAGAGAGTTTGGCTTTCTCTCGTTGATATGTTTGAAGAGGTAGGACCTGATAATATTGGTTTTAGAAAGTAATTCGACGTGTTTATCTTGTTTTAACTTAGTCGTTCGGCTTTATTTTTTTTACATCAGCTGTGAATATTAATAACTCAGCCGTCTCAGTAAAAAACTCAGCCTTCTTTGTTTTATAACTCAGCCATCTTTTTTTTATAACTCAACCGTCAAATTATATAACTCAGCGTTCTTTATTTTATAACTCAGCCGTATCGCTTTATATAACTCAGTAGTGAATGTTAATATAACTCAGCCGTAATCTAATTTATTAGGGACATTTCGTATTTCAATGTATAAATAAGTTAGTTGTATTCTAATATATAAGGGATGTTTCGTATTACACTGTATAAATAACTCAACCATAATCTAATATATTAGGGACGTTTCGTATTTCAATGTATAAAAATATCAGCTGCATAATTCATATTTCAACATGAAAAATACGGCTGGACCTGATATTAAGACATTTATAATATCGAGAGGATAATACTTCTCTTTTACTTAATAAGTTTTTCATAATAAAATTAAACATCATTGTTTTTGTCATATCTTTTTTTTTCTTATCGAGTTGGGAGTTGAGTTCTGAAATTAAAAAGAAAATGACTTTCTCATCTTGCATTTTAGGTAGTGGATTTTGCTTTTTTTTCCTATCAACTATTTTTTTCTCTATAAATTAAAAGGATTTCAATGCAGAAAACCATTACATGCGACATTGGAATACAGATAGAGGAGGGCCGAAACAGTGTTGGTGTGGTAAAATCGCTGAAATATTTACATCTGGAACAACTAAAAATATAGGAAGATTGCTCTATTTCTATGCAAAAGGATATAGTAAGGTTAGTTTTAGTTCTTCTTTGGCATGTTCTGAGTGTTTGGTGGAATAGGTTGAAGATACAAAATCAGTGATAAGAGACATGAACAAAGGCATGTCGGAGGTGAGAGTTAATGTTGATTTGTTGGAAAAAGAGTTTGAAGGAATGAAGACAAAATCTGAGAGAAGAGGAGATGAAAGTATGAGTGAGGTGCAGTGTTTGAGGAATGTGGTGGTTTGTGGGTTTGTATGGCCATACTTTTCTACTACTACTTATTTTCATAGTTATGTTTTGTAATCATAAGTTAGCCTTTATGTTTTATGTAACTCAGCCGTAACGTTTTTATAACTCAGCGATAACGTTTTTATTACTCAGCAGTAACGTTTTATAACACAACCAAGAAATGTAATTATTTATAGTTCCATATCTCAACAGTATTAAACCAAAACTTAGCCATAATTAAAACAAAACTCAGCCATAGTTAAACCAAAATTCAGCCATAAAAAATTTTCATACATTAATGTGTTAGTCGGTAAAGTATACATAATGACATAGCAAAGAACATCAAAATAATAATGATTCTGCTATAATACATCTTCACCACTCCCTTGTGTCCCTAAGCACACTTATCAGTTCAATCTCACGGAAGAACAACCCCACCTCATTGATCCAGAAACAACGGTTACACATGTTGTCACCTTTAATGTTCTCAATGAATCACAATACCCAATCTATGTCCAAAACAGAAACACATTGGCGACTATAGAACGATGGAACAACGGTTGAAATGAAATCTTCCCTCTTTGCACGAAACTTGTCACCATGCCACAAACCCCATCCCCATTTCAAAGATCGCACTAGTTTCCCAATACTTTTAGTTGATTTCCTGTAATAAGAGCGAAATACTCCGCATCATCCCAAAAGATTTTCGAGTCATTGCGTATGTATAAACGGCACGCTAATATCCTGCATCGACTGCACTCTTCATGAGAGAAAGTCCTTCTTCTTGAAGGTTAAATGTGAAGAAAAACTGTACACCCTTTGATATAGAGTGTGCTTGGGTTTCCCTCAGCGTAACAAGTTTCCAACAACGAAGAAGGCATAGTGACTCTTTAGGTAAAGGATAACGCATCAAAGAGATGGTATACCCTATGCTGCTTTGTTGACGCCTTCATCGCCTTGCATGATGCTCTCAGACTATAGAGATATGTAAAGGAGTTACCGGCCACACGTTCAACCACTAATGCTTGAATTTCTTCAGGCATTTCAAGAATCAGGAAACATTCCATTTTCTCTAAAATATGTGAGCTTCTAAGACTTTCGTCGGTATAGAGATGGGTCAAACTGATTTCGAGATAAATAGTTATTGTGTATAAATAGTGAGTTGAAAAGGTGCTTTGTTCGAGAATACAAAGGTGTTTATGTTTATGATTTTTGTAACCCAGCCATCATGCTTTGTAATCAGCCGGTTGAGTTTTGGATGGATCCTGGTTGTTGACGAAGAAACGGGGGCAAACATGGTTGGTTAGCAACGTTTTCTGGAACTTGTTGCGATGAATCAACCGGCATGACCGATTCAGCGTATGCGCTCACCAAATAAGCGATGTAATAGTAAGGAATCCACATGAATATACGACAAATATTCATGTACTCGGCATCTGCGATTGCGTGCACACATGGTAATTTCTCGTGTTCGAAACACCGGCATGTGCACTTTCTTCCTGCCAAGTTAAGAACATGCAAAGACTACCCAGAAGACCCATATGTAAATTTAGTGTGATGAGCATGAGTCATTTGTACCGTCAACAGCCTGACGGCAATAACACGATCCTATAATAAATAGAGAATAAAAACCTGACAGCTGACTTACGGAATGTTACGTCTAGTTTATGAATTTTTACGACTGACTAATGAACTTTACGGCTGACTAATATGTAGTAGTTTCTCTACATCACTAAGGGTTGTTGGCTGTGATTTAGCATCCTCTCTCCGGTCACCAAACCATCTGGTAATCATAAGCCGTATCAATTCTAATAGTTTGACAATGTTAAGACCTTTAGCATTTGACAATGCTCTGTTTATTGATTTTGCTATGTTTGTAATCATCAAATTGTACCTTTCGCCTGGGAAATGAACACGCGCACACAGTCGGACATCAGCTCTTTGGACGTAACCATGAAGTTCATGATTAATCACTTTAATATGCTCGGACATCGCAGTAAAGTCATGCATATTAAAACATCTTCCTGCTTTTTCACTAGACGAAATACATCTTTTCCTTGTACCTCCCCAAAATATTATTATATATATGGTATGTGCAAATTCTATGAGAAACCAACGGATACATATTTCCAATTGCTTTCCCTATAGAGTTATGCATATAGGAAATTATTGCAAGACCCTCGTCGTCAGGAATCAAAACTTTTAGTTGCGTAAAAAAACAATTTCACAAGTCATTATTTTCAGTTTCAACCACACCGAAGGCTATTGAAAAAAATCTGAAAGTTACCATCCTAAGCTAGTGATGTGAGAAGCATCATTTGTATTTACCATTAAGAAACGTCCCGTCGACAATCACAACTTTGCGCATGAAAGGAAACGCATTTATGCTCGTACCAAACGCAAGGAACACATATATGAATCTTCCAAACACATCGATTTGAAGACGCGTAGTTGTACCTGGATTTGCCCTTCTTATTATGTATAAATAGGAAGACAAGTTTTCAAACCCATTCTCAAGAGTTTTCTCCTCGATTTCCCTTGTAAATTTCAGTGTCCTATGTGATTTCTAACAATCCACTTGTTCACATGAAAAACGATACAAATTTGAACACTAATTTGTTGACAAATAAAAAGAACACTAATTTAAATTGCTATTACAAATCTTAACACTCGTTTTTCCATGAGACCGCTCCATTTACTGTTCTAGTGACCAGCTATAGTGAAATCGTAGATAATTTAAACATGCGTCAAAAATATAAGCATATTTAAATAATTTATATTTTGACTATGAACGTCTTTCTCTTGTAGCTCGTCTGATCAGCGAAGGCACAGTAATGTGAAACGCTTGACAGGTTCGATGCTCGAGCAAGGCACAAATCAGAAGAAGAGAAAGAAGAGATGCAAATATGAAAGTGGAATCCAAACAAATGAGATATTCTAAAATATCTCTTTTTGTTTTTCTTTATTCCAAATCTAAAATGTTCCAATAAAAGAATTAGAAAAGTGGCTCCGTCGGAGCTGAAATTGTTTTCATGAAAAAATAGTACAAGAGGCACTACCGGTGGAATTAGACTAACTTCCTTTCATTTCACTGGGCTTGCCTTTTCCACATCTCTTGTGTAGCTAATACTGATTCTAGTAGTACTTTCAGCTTTAATAAATCGTCTTCTTTTTAAATTAAACCAGGTTTTCAGTTGACTATATTTCTGTATAAATATCCATATTTCAGTTCAGTACAAACCGGAATCAATTCAGTTATTTCTTCCACTCAAAATATTTCAAGTAAATCAGTAATGTGTTGCTAGGAACCAAAAGGCTTATTTACACGTCTACTTGTATAGGAAAACAACATAGAAAAAAATTACCTTAGTTAGTAAACCAACTACTAACCATCATATACCACCAAATGTAGTAATCCAATAACAAACCATCAGCTCCAATACTTCTTCAAATCAAATCATATTGATACGAAAAGATTGAGATCCATCTCTACCAATTGTTTTGGAAACTATGTCAGCAAGCTAAGATTTAATGCCAACATGTTACTTCAAATTGTTCCGGGATAGTACCTCATCACCAACAATTATGGTCCGTTAGACATTATTTGAAAAGCGATTTGGTGATGTGTATCACCACATTTTCATACTAAGAAAACATAAGAAAATCTAAATATTCTTTGAGAAATGATTTATTTATATGTCATCATCAAATTCATTCTCACAAAAAATGACTTAACTTCTAAAAATATAACATGACATTAAGTTTAATGTGACAAACATTTTCATTTAAGTAAATTTATATTTTCCATAAATATAATTCTATCATTAATCTTAATAGAAGTAAACCAATAATATATTTACAAATATAGAAATATTTTCACAAATATAATCATATATATATATATATTTTTTTCAAAATAAATTTAAAAAGTGTCTTAACAAATAAAAAAAGTAAGATATTATTAACCAATTCAAACTATTAGATAGTTAAATTGTTTAAATTTTAACCAAAACAAATTAAATGGTGTAAAATTAATTTAAATTTCTAAATTATCCATTTATTCATATTAAATCGTTATAAAATATCTAAGTTGAATTTTTGACTGTTGATTTATTAGGTTAATTAATAGATTAATTTTAATAGTTTATTGTATCTCACATAAAGCAAACAAAAATCATATTTACTATATAAATAAGGGTGTTTTGCAAAAATGACCTAAAATTTGAAGTTAAATGCAAAACTAACCCATCATTTTTTGAAATTTTTATTTCCCTTTTCACCTTAGATGTTCGAGTTATTCACGAAAATGCCATTTTTTTTTTCCTTTTTAAATGTGTGTTTTACTCTATCATCTTCATCTTCAAATCAAGTATTTACAATATTATCATTGCCAACAATACATCAACCACCATGAACAACCAATTTGAAGCTTTTAATGCATAAAAATTCAATTTTTTTTTCTCTTCTTTTCCCATTTGTTATTCACACAAACCACGTCTCTTTCACTTTCTTTCATCCAAAAAATTCAAGATTTTAATTTTAAAGTTTGTAAGGTTCATAAAGATATTGAAACTCATGATTCTTGGTCATTAATGAATTGGTAGCATTCTTGGTGAAGTTCTATGAGTTTAGAGAAGTTAAACAAGTCATCTCACGGGTTCAAGATATGATATTGATTTTTTTTCCAAATTTGTTCGTGAAGAAGACTTCTAGAAGTCTGCTCTTAAACCAATGCATATGTTAGTTTTGCAATTGACATTTTATGGGTTTTTTGTAGAAGACTTTCCTAGAAGTCTTCTACCTTTCCTTTGTTAACAAAAAAAGAGAAAACCGAGAAGACTTCTAAGGAAGTCTTCTCGGATAAACAGGTTAATTTTGTAATTGACCAAAGTTTTTCAGAAATTTGAATCTTTATAGAGGACTTCCCAAGAAGAAATCCCTAGAAGTCTGTTACAGAATACTTCTAGAGAAGTCTTCTTTGAAAAAGTTAAACATAGTTAATTGCAAAAGTAACCAAGGAAGACTTCTAGACGCTAAGAAGACTTCATGTGAAGTAAGAAGACTTCTTTAGAAGTCTTCTATAAAAGTCAAATTTTTGACACACTTTGGTCAATTGCAAAACTAAGTTTTTTAGTATAGAAAAAGTCTTCTCTAAGATTTTTGAAAATTTCCAAATTCAAAAGTAAGCCAATATTTACAAAGGAAGACTTCTCAAGATATCTTATTTAGATTAGACTTATTAAGAAGTCTTCCTTAATAAATTTGCAATTGCAAAAATGATCTAAAAAGAAGACTTCTTAAAAAGTCTGCTACGTCAATCTTTATTAAACTTCAATTTTCTCAAAACGTAAAATGAATATTGCTTTTTTCTTGTTAATTCATGTTTATTAGTCAATATTAGGTCTCTTAAGTAAAATTCATAACTTAATTGGTGATAATGATGTGGTTACAAACATTCATGTTTATTAATGTTTTTTGCTAAACTAAGAAGACTTACATAGAAGTCTTTCATGAGAAGACTTACAGGGAAGTCTTCTCATGGAAAACTTACAGGTAGTCTTCTACGTTTGTTTTTGTAAAATTTGTTAAGTAACTTCAATATATATTTTATAAATTTCAAAATTGTTAAGTAACTTCAACAATATCAATTCATGTGGTTTAATGTGTCTTCTTATATCTTAAGATATATATATTTTTTTTTATTTTTATGAAATTTAAAAGTATAATTTTCACTTAAAAATTAAGTTTCCCGCTTAATTTTCATTTTCCGCTTAAATTTCCCGCTTCCGAGAAGACTTTTCCAGAATTCTTCTGAGACAAGACTTAATTTTTTTCTAGTGAGACTTATGTATTGTTTGATCTTTGGTGAATTTGACTAAGTTTTCTTGAAAAGTCTTTCTTTTAGTTTGTAATAAATTTGACTAAATTTAAAAAATTATGTTGTTTTGGGTAGTATGGTTAAAATGCTTTTTGTTATGAAGTTCAAATAATGTTAAGAAATTTTGAAAACAAAACAAAATATTGTAGACATTAACATATTTATTAATTATTTTCATTAACATATTTTCAGATTTACAAAATAATTTATAACTAAAAGAATACACATAATAATTATTAAACATACCATAAACAAAATAATCATTAACATCTTCATGGGAGACTTGTGGAAGACTTCTCGAAGTCTTCTACAAGTCTTCCACAAGTCTTCCAGGAAGTCTTTTAAAACTTATTCGGGAAATCTTCCAAGAAGTCTTCTAGAAGTCTTCCAGGAGTTTTCCGAAGTCTTCCAGGAGTCTTCCAGAAGTTTTCCAGGAGTCTTCCAGAAGTCTTCCAAAAGTCTTCTCAAGTCTTTCTAAGTATTATCTTCTTCTCCTTCATACCAAAAAGAAAATATCATATTCTTAACCAAAGAATACTATCAAAAATAAAAAAAGAATCAAAAGGTCAAACCCTTAAACTTGTTAACGCCTCTAGAGGTTTCACATATATAAAATGTTATGTTATTTTCTTCTCCTTCATACCAAAAAGAAAAGGACAGACCTTTAACCATTGAAAACTATCACAAACAAAAAATATGAATAAAAAGGGTCATACATTTAACCTTGTTATAGTAAGTTGAATATATAACTTTTTAGAATCTAACATATAAAACACACAAAAATATATATTCAAAATTTATAGATCTACCTTTAAAGCAGTGAAAGATGAGAACCATGTAATGAAAAATCTGCAAAAACAAGATAAATTAGTGAGAATACATAAGAGAAAAATGAGAAATGAATAAAAGTTAGGTGTTTGCAAGTCTAAAGATATTAGAGAGAGGTTGGAGAGTTTTAGAGTGAGAAACATTACATTTTTTTTGCAGCCATTTGAGAGGAACAAAGAGAATGTGTAAATTTTTTTTATATATGGAGACAAAAATCTCAATTAGGTTAAATATTTTCGATATAGAAGACTTCCCAAGAAGTCTTCTAAGAGAAGAATTCCCAAATTATGAAGTCTTCTGGAAGTCTTCCAAAACCCTATAATCTAATCCATGAGAAGACTTATGGAAGACTTTTGGAAGACTTCACATTAGGTAGAAAACACATATCTTCTTATTTTTAGAAGACTTCTAGAGAATTCTTCTCAGAGTCTTCCAGGAAGTCTTCCAGTAGTTAGAAGTCTTCTTAGAGTCTTCCGGGAAGTCTTCCAGAAATTACAAGACTTCCCGGGAAGTCTTCTGGAAGTCTTCCGAAACTCTAAAATCAATTAACTAAGCAAAAAATACTTCCTTAAACATAAAAAAAAACTTAGAAAGTGTTTAAAATCATCTTATTAGAGAATCACTAACACATATTCGTCCAATTCAAAAAATAAAAAGTTAAAAAGATAAGATTTCAAAATCTACCTCTAAAACTACCTACAATACTATAACATATGTTACTAAAACCTAAACCAATGACTATCATGATTCATTCTACATTAAACCATATTTATTGAAAACAATTCAATTTTAATTGATATAAATTTACATCATTTACAAATGTTTGTGGTTACATGATTTCTATTTTTCTCCCATATAAATATTTTTTTATAAATTTTATAAATTATTTATAAGATTTATTGTTTGAGAAGACTTCTAGAGAAGTCTTCCAAAGAAGACTTATAGGAAGAATTTTGGAAGACTACTGGAAGACTTCGCCATTAGGTGGGAATTTGAATTTCACTGAAATTCAAGCGGAAAAATTGTAAACTTTTCTGTGAAGTCTTCCATGAAGTCTTCTACTGCATTATATATTAGAAAACTTTCTGGGAAGTCTTCTCGAAGTCTTCCGAAACCCTAAAATAAATTAACTAAGCAAAAAAACATTTCCTTAAGCATAAAACAAACTTAGAAAGTGTTTAAAATCATCTTATTACAGGATCACTGACACATATTCGTCAAATTCAAAAAATAAAAAGATAAGATTTCAAAATCTACCCCTAAAACTACTTACAATACTATAACATATGTTACTTAACCTAAATCAATGACTATCATGACTCATTCTACATTAAATCATCTTGGTTCAAAATAATTCAATTTTAGTTGATATAAATTTACATTATTTACAAATGTTTGTGGTTACATGATTTCTATTTCCCCCCATATAAATATATTTTTATAAATTTTATAAATTATTTTTAAGATTTATTGTTTGAGAAGACATCTAGAGAAGTCTTCCGTAGAAGACTTACAAGGAAGTCTTCTCAGAGAAAACTTCTCTGGAAGTCTTCTCACGCGAAAAGGTTATCATGGTAAAATTGAATACAATTTTATTGTTTGCTCATAAGGAGTCTGTTGTATTTTCAATAGTCTTTTGGGTTACTTTTGCATTTGATTGAATTTGGGATATACTTTTTCATTTGAAATCAAGTTTTGAGTCATTTTTAGCAATTTCCCCTATAAATAAATATAGTCATTAAATATAATATAATTGTTATTTAAGAAATATATAAATTAATTTTTATTGAAATTTAACTAAATATAAATAAATTAATATTAAAATAGATAAATCAAATTATAAATGATTATTTTAATAGTTTTAATTTTTTAACTAATAAAACTAACTAAAATTATACTGATAAAAATAAAAAGATATTATTTTGAAAATTATTATAACTGCACAATGCTCATAAAGCCTCCTAGTAATTAAACACTAGGCGCATATGAGAAAATTTCACCAACATAACCAATTAAACCATAAGTTTTCATATGTAATAAAATTATTTTCTAAATTTAGTGAGACCAAGTGACCCCACCCTGCTACACGTAGCTCTGCCCCTGATCACATATTTATGGAACAATTCAAACTGCCAAAGAGAGGTGTACCTCATTGTGTCTTCGAACCCGAGTTGGTTAACAATCCAAAGTTCTTTTGCCATTACACCAGATCACATGGTTCACATGTGACATTTAGTTTTCATGTTTGTGGTACGCGGCTGACGAACATTTTTTTGCTATGAATGTAAATATCATTAATGAATAATGAAGGTTTGCTAAAAGATGAACTTGAAACCCAGTGTGCTACAAAGCCAATTTGTGATTTAAAAGCTCCCAAAAAGTTAAAAAAAATACTCTTAAAAAAATATATAAAAAAATATAATAGGTCTAAGCTTGTTTCTAGAAACACACACTTAAACAAGGTGATCTCAAATTAGGATCGAATCCATAAGAAACTAATGATTTGTAACACTAAGAATACACATATTTTTTTTAATCTAAGCAAATAAAAAGATGGACGATTGGTAACAAATTAAGATCCTAAAAATATAAACAAGGTGATCTCAAATTCAATCAAGAAATAAGTGCAAGAACTAATTTCTCAATCAAATATTAAGAATGAATCTATGGGCAAAAATAATTGATATAAGGTGATTAAGGTTGGATCTAGGATTCAAACAAAATAATCAACAAGTTTATAGGTCTAGAACTCATAAAATAGACTAATCCACTGTCGTGACAATAATCTCTATGCTATGCATTAGAAATCAATTGTCATTAGCCTAACACAATCAAGCCTGCATAAATCACATGTTTACTAACTATTTAACATCTCTAACATCAATTGTCATTGACTAGACATGTAAAAGACAATATTAGGTTGGTTCAACATTTCATCGAACACCTTCCGGACATGAAAGTACTTAAGCTCTAAATCAACTTGATCAAAGCTAATCTAGTATTAAGAACACCTACTAAGCATAGAACAATGTTAGTTAAGCAAGAGACATCCTAAATATCCACTTAATCACCCTAATCTATTTAACCCTTGAATCACAAGTTCACTACTCAATACTTTCCATGAGAAACCTTAAACTCATATGAGATTCAAGGCAGATCATGTTAATGAGCAAGAAAAACACAATAAAAGATAAAGTATTTTAAAATGATCAAAAAGTTCAAGTTTTTACAAGTTTAAACAAAGTTTGAGAGAAAATGAGATACATTAGGGTTTTTGGGGTCTAAAACTATATATAGGGGTCCTAAAAACGAGTCAGAGCCGCCCAACAAACCTGAGTTGACCCGTAAAAAGTTGGGTCTTTTTGTCTGTAGCAATTTTCTGAAGTCGCTACGGTGGTCGCTAGGACACTTAGAATATTTCAGCTCCTCAGGATTCGTAATGACCTCTCATGGTCGCTACGGCTCACGAAAAATCTCCTAGTAACCTCTACAAGTGGCTACGAGAAGGTCGCTACAACATTTAGGCTGGGAAATTGACTTTTGCCTCAAACTTCACTTCTTTAGCTTTAAAATGTCTCAAATGTCTTTAAACTCACCAATAAGCAACTCCGACACATAATATAGACAAATGTAATGCAATGCAACTTAAATATGACTAAATGGTATCCTAGATGCTCAAAATGCATCAAAAGAGATGACCAAAACCATGCAAATAGGTAAGATATCACCTGTTCCGAACAGTCAAAACAAGAAAATCTCTGCTTACATCATGAATATATGGGCTTGAAGCTAGGTGTGTCGACTAATCTGATTTATGAGTAGTGAGTGTTAACCAATTTAGAATTAAGCAATAAAGTGGCAATGTAAAAGTTTTGTTGCTATTGAGAAAAAGGTTTGTACTAAGCATTCTTACAATTTCTTAGATACAAAAAGGTTTTTTTTTTATATCAACCATAAAGGTATTAATTAGCATAACATCAAGTTGAGGTCTGTGCATGGATTTAAACTTTTTTTTTCTTTGTGGTGGTAAACTCAAGTGTCAATAGGGGCATTTTATCCGTTAATTTTGATTCGATTCGTTATTTATTTCGTTTGATTTGAAAAATCCGGATATCCATAAGTCTTCGAAACAAAGCAATATTAAAAATTAATATCTTTTAAAAACGAATCAAATCACAAATACTAAAAAATTTAGAGTCGGATATCTGTTTCGCTCTGGTTTTCATACATAGATGTATATATATAATTAAATATAGAATTTTAAGTGTAAAATTTTTTGTGATTATTATTTGGGAAAATTTCTCAAATAGATATTTTTGAAGTTTTTGTCACAAAATAGACTTCAAGAAAAAAAATGACCAAAATAGACATTTTTATTTTGAAAATTTGATTATATTTTTAATTTTAAACCTCACCTCCAAAACCTCACCTCATAACTCTAAACCCTAAATTTAGATTAGTTAACCCAAAGGTATAAATGTATATTTACATCCTTTAATAAAGTCTATTTTGGTTATTCTTTCTATTTGAGTGTTATATTTTGGACAAAAAAAAATTAGGTATATTTTGGTCATTATCTCTTATTATTTTAAAATTTATTTTTATTTATAAAATTACATATAAAATATTTAAATTAAGAAAAGAATATAAGTCTTTACAAAAATATAAATTTTATGTTTTATAAAAATATTTAAATAATTTTTAAAATTTATGAAACATATAGTTCACTATCTTTATTTTATTTTATGTAAAAGATATTTTTTAAGAAAAAATTTCATACTTTTTCTGGATTTACTTGTATCGAACAAATCGGATAAGATATCCATAAATATTTGTAAATATTCACAAATATCTATAAATTTTTCGGATATATGGAAAGTTGGATATTTGTATTTTTCGAACAAAATCAAATTGAAAAATTAGATATCCGTAAACGAAGCAAATCACAAATACTGAAAATTATTACATTATTCAATTCGTGCCCACCGCTAAAGTGTCATCAAAGTATGATTTGTTTTCCCTAGTTATATACTTTATACTCTGCAACAACGGTTTTTGTTTCTTTTATTATGTCATTCATGATCTTTCTAGTCGTAAGGGGTTACGTTTAAAGAAGTATATCTTACGTAGGTTTGGGCACACCAGTTTTAGTATTTTAGTCTTTCTGTATTTGAAAGAAATGATGTTTTAGATTGTTCATACAAGTGAAAACCTCTTTGATTCAGTGGTTTGGTCATTATTGTTCTTACACCAGCATATCTCGATTTCAAGCAATCAGACGTATCTTTATAAGACAAGTAAAATTATCTTCTGTAAAATCATCTGTAATATTTCTTATAAATTATAATAGCATAATTTTTTAGCAAAATTCATAATTAAAAATTAAAATTTTACTTTTGTCTAATTACTTCTTGATTTTATTTTTAATTAATTTAAATTTTTATTTTCTTCCCAATATAATTCAACCAGTTTTATTTTTGCATATAAAAATGAAATTAATAAGCAAGAAGTTGTTCGTTTGGGAAAATTTATTTGTGTGTTTAAGTGTTCATGAAGAATTAGAGATTGAGGTTTAGGAAGAAATAGAGATTGATGTTATAAGTTAAAGAAGTTGGGGTTTCGGTTTTTAGGGATTTAGAAACCTTTCCTTATAAAATTCTAGTAAAGAGAAAACACCGACCTGGTTAATTTCACATAAGACACATTTTCTCGTAAAATCCACGTAAACCAAAAACGCGGGACTGGTTAATTCCACGTAAGATTTTTCCTCGTAAACTCCTCGTAGACTGAAAAAGTGGTCTTGGTTAATTCCTTGTTAAATAAAACATTGGCTTTGTTAATATCTCGTTAATTAACGAGAACGATAATAATGTATCCAAACGATGATATAATTTTTAATTTTAAGACTTAATGAATGTGGTTAGTTTGTTTGATTATGAAAATGAAATTTGTTGGTTTGGAAAAATATATTTTTATATTTAAGTGTTTATAAGACTTAGAGATTGAAGTTTAAGAAGAAGTAGAGATTGATGTTAGAAGTTAAGGAAATTGGGGTTTGGGGTTTGGGTTTTTAGGGATTTAGAAATTTTTCCTCGTAACATCCTAGTAAATGAAAACACGGACCCGGTTAATTCCACGTAAGACCACTACAAGAAAACTCGGCCATTACTAGGACGGGTATTCCTCGTAATTTCCTAGTAAATGGCCATTTACTAGGAACTTACGAGGAAACTCGTTTCCTCGTAACACGTTCATCGTAAAGCCTTTTTCTTCGTAAGGTCGTAGCTAATTTACGAGGAAACATTTCCTCGTAAAGGCGTGGGTTGGTTTTCCTCGTAAGCTCGTCGTATGGTTTCCTCGTAACAGCATAGTAAGGTTTTCCTAGTAAGGTCGTAGTAAATCCTTACGAGGAATTTACTAGAACATTTTACGAGGATTTTACTTGGAATCCTTACGAGGATTTTGCTTCGAAATGGTTTTTTCCCTATTAAAAAAAAATAATTATAAATATAATTATTTTTTTATTTAAAAATTTAAAAAATCAAATTATAAATAAAACTAAAAAAAAAATATTTATAAATAACTAAATAATATACAGAAAGTTTTAAAATTCATAATATACAATTTAAAAAAAAACTACCGATGGTGGCCGTGAAATTGCTGAACGAAGTCGTCCTGGCTC
The DNA here is from genome assembly GCA_905132885.1 of Moricandia moricandioides. Lineage (NCBI taxonomy): Eukaryota > Viridiplantae > Streptophyta > Magnoliopsida > Brassicales > Brassicaceae > Moricandia > Moricandia moricandioides. Next base: position 50,959 of record CAJHQQ010000618.1, on the reverse strand, counting down.
GGGAAATCCTCTCCATAGTTGGTGGCCGGCTGTGACTGTGATGGTGGATGCTGTTGGGTTGGAATTCCTCCGCCTTCCCGTCTCTGACGCAACATCTCCTCCAAATGCGGGTTTCCAACCGCCATAATCTCGAGGACATTGGTGAGAGAAGTGACACGGTCAGTGAGCGAAGACAACTCCGAGCGTAGCTGAGCGTTGACATCGTGCTGCTCCTGATGATAAGACGATGTCGCTGCAGGGACATCGTTAACCGAGCCAATCCCGATGATACGCCCCTTTTTCCTAGGCGCGACCTGTAAATAAAAATATTAATAACATAAAAAAAAATTAAAAAATATTTAAAATTAATTAGTAGTAAAACCAAATTATATATTTACTTGCTCGTAAATCTTATCCACTTCAACAGTGGATAATATGACTGGAGTCCCAGCCTGCTGAGTCAACTGGGTCTGGCGCTCGTCAACCCTCGCAACAACCTCGTTGTAGATCCGCTCGGAAGCAAGATCTACAAACTGCCCAGTCTTGTTCCGGTGGGTCCTCTCGTAAAGGTCTTTCAGAGATGGAAGAACTCATGTCTCCTTAGCCTAAAATTAATTTATAAAATTAAATATTAATTTGGAATATTCAAATAAAATAAAAATTAAATAGATTAAAAATCATCTTACCATGTCTAGACGAATTTCCGCGTGAGGTTTTCGACCCGTGGTGTGAAGCACCTTCGTGTTGCCATGCTCGTCTTTGGTCATGCGGTTCCCGGAGTTTGTGTTGGAGGTTCTGACCGAGTCCGGCAACTCCCAATAGCTGATGAGGCCATCCCACACCGTGGTTGTGAGGCAATCGGCTTTCCCGGCCTCGTAACCATCCACCTGATTTAAAAAAAAATAGAATTAATTTAAGTCAGTATATAATATTTTTAAAACTATATATATATATTATAATTTATAAATCTATATATACCTGATAGTCGCCCTTCCAGTTGTAGACCATGTCGAGCAATCGTGCTCTTGCCTTGGCCTCAAACTCCTGCTTCACCCGCTGGTGAATCCCAATAGACCAGCGATACTTTTGCTGTAACCAGAAAAAATAATAGATGGATTAGTTCAATAATATCAATAATTTTAAATAATTAAAAATAAATTAACTAATTAAACTTACAGAAAACGACTTGAACCACGTCTTTTTTGTGTGGCTCGCCGTCATCTTCCAGTTTGGAGCTGGATCGGGAAAGTATCCCTTAATGCAGTCCGAGACGCTAGATCCGACACAATTGTCAACACCAAACCTGGAAAGACACAAAATAAATCATTAATTAGATTAATTAAGAAATAAATAAAAAAAACTTTTTTAAAATTAAAACATACCAAAATATGTTTCGGCCGTCCCGTCGGATAGGATCTAACTCTGCCAGCCCTTCTCTGCCTGGAAGGGCCAAAATATCCTCCACCGTGTACACCGCAAAGGGTGCGTTCGGTGGCACATCCAAATCGGGATGAACCCCGACCGGTGGAGGAGGAGGAGGAGGATGGGGTTCCCGGGACGCCGTAGAAGCTCACTGAGTCTCGGGAATCGAAGATGAACCGGGATCTGACGAAGATGAACCCGGAGCATCCTGACGCCCAAACATGTCTCCGTAGTGACTCCCCTCGAGAGACGACGTCCTCTTACCGGCAGCCTTAGCAAGCTTGCTCTGTCTAGGCATCTATATTTTAAAAAAAAATCATAACATTAATTCCCCGTATAATTCAAAAAAAACACTAAATAAAAGTAAACCAACATAATCTAAATTCTCTAAACTAACCACCTAATCTAAATTCCCTAAACTAACCACCTAATCTAAATTCCCTAATCTAATCACCTAACTACGAATTAGAGAGTACCTTTAGAGGATTTAGAGAGAAGGTTACTAGCAAATGAGAAACTGGATTGCTCGAGTATATATAAGGAATTTGGTTTCCTCGTAAAGCCCTAGTAATTTTACTAGGACCTTACGAGGAAATACATATGCCCGTGTTTATATTTCCTCGTAAGGTCCTCGTAAGCATATTACTAGGGCTTTACGAGGAAAATCATTTACGAGGAAATTGCTATGCCCGTGTATTTTTCCTCGTAAAGCCCTAGTAAACCTTACTAGGACCTTACGAGGAAATAGATATGCCCTTGTTTTCTTTTACTAGGGTTTTACGAGGAAAGGGTTTATAAATCCCTAAACTCGAAACCCCAAACCCCAAACCACAACTTCCTTAACTTATAACCTCTTCTACAACCAAACTCCTAACCTCTTCTACACATAAACCCCAAACCCCAAATGCAAATTGATTTTGTGATTAAACAAACTTAAAACATATATAATCCAAATTCATTTTTGTGATTAAACAAACTTATAAACATACATAATTCATTCGGATACATTGTCGTCATCTGTTGAAACATCATCATTTTCTAAAACTCGTCGTCTACACCTTCGTCCGTTGAGTGATCAGGAACATCTTCGTATTCACGATTATGCGGATCAATGAGTAAGAACTCATCAATTTCTGCTTCAACTACCTCGATCTCATTGGTGTTTTCTTCTTGTAATGGTGGTTCATCTCCGGCGATTATTCGTCCTCGAGGTGTAACTTTGATAACAGCTAACCAGTTTATTCCCGAGGTATTAATCCGAGGGTATGGAATGAAGCAAACTTGATCTTCTTGGGAAGCTAATATGAAAGGCTCGAACTTGTTGTACCTACGAAAATAATCATTATGTTAAATTTAATTAATACTGAAAACTTGGATATTAAAAAAAAAGAATTTGGTGTACCTTCGTCCACCGTTGACATCAACTACACCGTTCTTGTCAATCCGAACACCTCTGTTTACGACGGGGTCGTACCACTCACACTTGAAGATAGCGCATTTCAAACCCATACCCGGGAATTGAACTTCATAAATCTCCTGCAAGATCCCGTAGAAATATGTTTCGCCTTTCACACAAATTCCATAATTACTTGTCGCCCGGTGTCTACCATAGTCATAGATATGAAAAGTATAGCCTCGGGTAAAATACATCGACGATGTAGTGACCTTTGCAACTGGACCTTGAAGTAATTCGCGAAACCATGCGGGATACTCAGGATCGTCATAATCAACCTGCAACAAATTAAAAAGTTAAATAATTAGACATTAAACTTACTTTGCTAATGTTTGCATACAATTTAAGTAATAAATAAATACATGTTTCCTCAACCACTTGATAAAGTGTTGATTTTTCCTTTTGTCTAACTCAGTTGTCGATATTCCAGGTATTGCTTCCTCGACTTGAGTCTCAAATTGACTGTAAAATCATATATGTTATGTATTATATTTAATATTGAATATATATATATATATATATATATATATATATAAGTGTGTATGTTTATATATTTACCTTTCAAAATAAGCAATCAATGGATGCTCGCAATTAAGAAGAATATAAAGGTGTGCACTATGGACGTCTTCATCACTCGACCACCAAACCTCTTTCAATTTCCCACTCAATCGCCCAATTTGACAAAAGTTGTCTTGAACATCGTCTTCCATATATGTCGGCACGACACCACCATCATCATATCTTCTTGGAGCTCGTTTCCTTGTACGTACTTTCGGTGCAAAGTAGTACGAAGTGAAATGTGATGTTTCTTCCGTCAAACTTCCCGCCACAATAGAACCTTCAACTCTTGCTAGGTTTTTGGCTTTTCCTTTCAAAGTTTTCATGGCCCTTTCATACTGATACATCCATCCATAATGCACGGGTCCACGAAGTAATGCTTCATACGGGAGGTGGACAACTAGGTGTTCCATGACGTCGAAAAAAGTTGGCGGAAATATTTTCTCCAAGTTGCAGATTAAGACGGGGATGTTTTCATGAAGTTGTTGGACAACTTCCACTTTAAGAGTGCGGATGCTCAGATCCCTAAAAAATGCTCCAATTCCTTATATATATACGAAAACAAAAATTATCCATATTAGTATATATATATATATATAGAAATAAATTAATCATGTCATTGTATTATATTAATTAATTACCTGAAAGTGCTTCATGTACTTTTGCCGGTAGTAGCTCCGCAAACGCAAAGGGAAGTAGTCGCTGCATAAAAACATAACAATCATGGCTCTTCATCCCGGAGAACTTTTGCCCTTTCTCAACACATCTTGAGAGATTTGAAACATACCCATCGGGGAACTTCACTTCTGAAGCCACCCAGTTGAACAACGCAGACTTTTTTTCTGATGACAGTCTGAAAATTGGAACTGGAACTTGCCCATTGCTTTTTATATGTAGCTCACTCCTTGAGCAGATATCGGGTAAGTCCAACCTTGATTTTACGTTGTCTTTCGTCTTCCCTGGGACATTCAATATAGTGTTCATGATGTTCTCAAAAAAGTTCTTCTCTATATGCATCACATCGAGGTTGTGGCGCAAAAGAAGATCTTTCCAATATGGCAATTCCCAAAATATACTCTTTTGTGCCAATTATGATGAACACCATAATAATCAGGCATATTACTGGGAACATGCCAATTCCCACCACGATGAGCTGTTTCTAGAGCACCGTAGTAATCGATTTGCGCTTCGATTTGTTCTCCAGTTAAATATGGAGGAGGAGTGTCCCTGACAACCCTTTTGTGCCTGAACAATTTCTTGTTTCTTCGGTATGGGTGGTGAATGGGAAGAAATCGACGGTGACAATCGAACCAACTAGTCTTCCTACCATGCTTCAACTGAAATGCATCTGTCATTCCATTACAATATGGACAAGCTAATCTCCCATGTGTAGTCCACCCAGACAACATACCATATGCAGGAAAGTCACTTATGGTCCACAAAAGCATCGCTCGCATCGTAAAGTTTGTTTTCGTTGAACAATCATATGTCCTCACCCCTGTTGACCACAAATCTTTCAACTCTTTTATCAGTGGTTGTAGAAAAACGTCGAGAGATCTTTTTGGATGTTTTGGACCAGGTATTAATATGGTCATGAATAGAAACTCTCGTCGCATGCACATCTCCGGTGGCAAGTTATACGGTGTAAGAAAGACCGGCCACAATGAATATTGTCTCCCAGACATTCCAAATGGACTAAATCCATCAGTGCATAATCCAAGATACACATTCCGGCTATTGCTAGCAAAATGTGGATGTACATTGTTAAAATGTTTCCATGCTCTTGCATCTGATGGATGAGTCATCTCTCCATCCGTCTGAGTATGCTCGGCGTGCCATCTCATCCCTCCAGCTGTCTCCTCAGATTGGTACAATCTTTTCAATCTGTCTGTGATTGGTAGGTACCACATCCTTTGGTACGGTACCCTATTACGCCCTCGACCTTGCGGTTTGAATCGTGGCTTCTTACAAAATCAACATTCTTCTAACTTCTCATCATTTCCCTAGTAAATCATGCAGTTGTCGATGCAAACGTCTATCATCTCCGAGGGCAACCCAAGACTATATACCAATTTCTGAATCTGATAATAAGATTCAGCAGAGACATTGTCTTCTGGCAAATACTCTTTAAACAAGTCTGCCCATGCATCCATACAATTTTCAGGTAGATTGTGATCGGTTTTAATACTCATCATTCTAGCAGCCAACGACAATTTAGACAGACCTTCTCTACAACCACTGTAAATTGGCTCATTCGCATCATCTAACATTTCATAAAACTTTTTTGCATCTAAGTTAGGTTCTTCAACTTCATCATCATCATGAGTTACAAAGGCATCACCTACCATATCATGAACCCTATCACAATCTACCATTTGTTCCTCTTGGTGATGATAGCTATTACTACTGCTACCTTCATTACGCAAATGCTCAACCGGTTCAATCTGAAAATTGCTATTACTACTGCTACCTTCATTCCTACAACTAGCATCTTCTCCATGTTGATACCAAATATAATAATATGGCATGAAACCTCTATTTATTAAATGCTTCCAAACATTTTCACGAGGGCCTAATTTGGTATTGCAACATTTTCGACAAGGACAGAACATCTTACCACTTTCCTACGTGAGTGGTGTAGAATCTGCTTGATGCATAAACGTCTCCAACCCTTCGAGAAATTCTTTCGTCACCCTCCCGTTATTATCTCTGTGTGAATACATCCACTTCCGCAACTCGAAAATATTTCCCGGACCGGACATTTTTTTTTGTGTTTGATTAAGCTTATAGATGATTTTTTTTTGGTGTGTTTCAAATGAATCACATATGGTGGTATTTATAGGAATTTTCGAATCTGAGAATTTACTAGGAAATTGCTAGGAAAAGTAAGTACAAAAAACGTTTTTGATTTAAATTCGATATTTTCTATCCATTTCCTCTTAATTTCGTAGCAACAAAACAATTCCTCCCAATTTCGTAGTAAACTTTTACTAGGACTTTACGAGGAGGGTTGTTACTATGAAGTTACGAGGAAAATGACATTTTCCTCGTAATAGCCACGTAAGATTACTTCGATTTTACGAGGAAATCATTTTCTCGTAGGGTTACGAGACCTTTACGAGGAAAACATGTTTCCTCGTAAAATCGAAGTAAACTCGTAGTAAATTTACGAGGAACTGTTTTCCTAGTAAATTTTCCTAGTAAAAGCTTAGTTTTCTTGTAGTGGACCCTTTTCCTCGTAAAGTCTACGTAAACCAAAAACGCAGGACTGGTTAATTCCACGTAAGCCATTTCCTCGTAAAGATCTCGTTGGCAGAAAAAGCGGGCCTTGTTAATTCCTCGTTAAATAAAACACGGGCCTGGTTAATATCTCGTTAATTAACTAGTTCTTTACGAGGAAAAAAAACACGGCCCTTGGTATTTCGTCGTAAACTTACGTGGTGTTTAAGAGGAAATGTAATTCCCTATATAAACTCGATCCACCCAGTTCTCTCATTCGTAGCAAGATCCTCTCTATCTCCTCTTAAGATATTCCTCTCTAAATAGTTTAGGTAATTAGTTTAGGTATTCCTCTCTAATTCCTCTCTAGATACAACAAAACTAGTAGTAGAATGCAATAACAAAATCTAAACAGAGAATCTAACAACAACTTTGATCTACACAATCGCAACAAAAACCACGATCTAAGCCGAAAGCCAAAGAAACACTGAAGGACCTAGGAGAGGCAAGATTGGAATAGGGAACATGTTACCACGAGCTACAGGAGAGAAAGACACCCACAAACCTGAAACACACAGTGCCTACAGCTTCCTAGCAACCCACACGTCAAAGGACCCGCAAAGGAAGCAAACTCGGACCCACGAGCTCATCAAACATCACCTATCTGGCAGCACAATAAGGAGTCCGTACCCGGCGATGCTTCCATTCGGAGAGGTAAAATGAATTTTTCTTCCTTCAACCCACCAAACCGTGACCGCTTACACTCATTTAACCCAAGATCCATATAGAGCAATAGGGCCGGAAGAGAACACCTCCTCGGGAATAAAAAATCGTCTGACAAAAATTAGGCCGATAGCCGTGACACCAAACTTCAAACAAAGGAACAAATCACTCCCACACCAGCCGCCACTACCGTGAAGATGACAACACATGAGAAATAGCCCGCATCAAGGAGCGACACACCGACGAACCCACTCTGACTTTGAGGTGATGCGACAAAACTCACTCCAAGACGAAATCGACACCGCAAGAGAGCACAACACCAAATACGCGCCGCCACCGAAGCCTGCTACAAGGAAGCCGACGACTATCCATGAGAAAGACCCAATACGCATCATTCGTAGACCACCAGAGGAGCAGAGGAAACCAGAGATCCAAAAACTGCAAGATTCAACCCCAAAATAGTTGCCGCCACCACAAGGCAGAGGTGAACCTTAAGAGGGTAATTTGATGACTCATGCGCCACCACGCTCAAAGAAACCCAGCTGAGAATGAGAAAAACACTCCGGTCAGAGATTCCTAGGCAAGACTGAGAAACTGAGAAAACGGGGAAGAAGGCGTCCTCAAAACTCATCACAACACCATACACAAACTCAGATCGGCTACCAAAACCACTGGACGGAGAAGATCTTAGAAGATTTCAACCTCCGCCAAGAAAGAAGGAGAGGACAGAGGAAAGAAGACCATGAAAATAGATTGGAGAAGCAAAGTGGAAAGAGAAGGAGAGGAGAGGCTCCGACGACCACCTTAAAGGGCATGGCGGCCGCCAAAAAAAGAAACAAAACCCTGAGAAGCGAAACCCTTTCTAGAGAGAAGTGAGAGGAAAAGTAGAGAGGATGAATTTTAATCCGTACCAAAACGTGAACTTTTTGTTTTGGAAGAGAAAAGAAGTGGTTCCACTAAAACCACAATTCGATACCTTCCCATGGATCTGTTGGTACATATGTAAGGCAAGGAACAACAAACTCTTTAATGGGAAAGTCGTATCCCGATTGACACTCTCCAACTTGCATCTCTTGAGGCCGAATGTTGGAGAAAAGCAAATGAAAAGAAGGAAGTAAACAAGGATCATGAGAACCCTCCTACTATAGGGGTTGAGACAGTGTCCCCTTGGATACCTCGAATTCGTACCTGACAAATTGATTCTACAAGGATCAATAATGACAACGTTAGTGGCCTATAGTGGAGTCTTAAGAATCAAATGGGTACTGAATCTTTCGGATTACGAGCGTGCGTTAGAAGCTTTCCAACCTTACTCTAGAGATTTATTCACCTAACTTTTGTAACATTTATTAAAAATTATTCACCTACACCCTTATTTGAAAGGTTTTCTTGAGAACATTCCACAACAACATAATCATGATTTTTTTTTTGACTCGTCTCTGCCACGTACTACTTTTCACATCAAATCTAGAATCATCAAATTTGAGGATTTATTTTGTCAACTTACAAATTTTGTTATTTCTCTTATATTAATTTGTGGGTTTAAAACCTACGTTTAACTCTTTTCATTAAGGTGTTATTGTCCACTTTTGGTCTAATATGCATAACTCGGGGAAAAGTGTCACTTTTGACCTCAACAATTTCAGTCGTGCCAAATACGATCTGAACAAATGAACGGTGCCAAATACGACCTCAACTCAAATTTAATTAAAAAAACTACCTAAACTTTTTAAAACGTGCCTAAATCTACATTGAATCTAACAAAAGTTAGTCAACCATTAACAAAATAAAACAACGTCGTTTTGATATACGAGGAAAAATGCCAATTTCGATCCCAATAATTTCAGTAGTGCCAAATACGACCCGAACAAATTGTCAGTGCGAAATACGACCTCAACTCAATTTTAAATGAAAAAACTACCCGAATTTCTTAAAACGTGCATAAATCTACATTGACTTTAACATAAATTAGTTAACTGTTAACAAGATAAGACAACGTCATTTTGATATATATATATTTAAAGATAAGGTTTATTCTAGGACTCAAATCCATGTTGTGATATCCTTTTAAAGGGAACACTAACAACTAAACTAAAATAACTTTTGAAAAATTATTACAAATTTAAAATTATATAAACTACTATTTTTCTTCATCTTATCCAATTTAAAACTTTGGTGTGATTTATATAAATACATTAACATATTTTTTTACTTATCATATCTCTAATAAAATTATATCTTACTAAAATATAAATAATAAAATATTTACAATTATGAGATATTAAATATACTTAAAACTTTGAAGCTATTTATAAAATTTTCTTATATAATTATTTAAAAAATTTAAAGTTACGTGGAAATATTTTTATTATCAAAGTTAATATTATATATTTGTGATATTTTGTTCAAAAATGTTAGGAGCTCTTTTACCTTTCTTTCACTAAGATATCCTGTTCAAAATAGTAGACATATTAAACAATAACTAAACTATATAAAAACAATCACCAAAGTTTTAAATTGGATAAGACGATAAATTAATTTATGTTAGAGTCAATGTAAATTTATGCACGTTTTAAGAAGTTTGGGTATTTTTTTAATTAAAATTGAGTTGAGATTGTATTTCACACTGAATTTTTTCGGGTCGTATTTGGCATGACTAAAATTATTGGTGTCAAAATTGACATTTTTCCTCGTATTTCAAAACGGTGTCGTTTTATCTTGTTAACGGTTGACTAACTTCTGTTAGAGTATGTAGATTTACGCACATTTTAAGAAGTTTAAGTATTTTTTTAATTAAAATTGAGTTGAGGTCGTATTTGACACCGTTCCTTTGTTCGTGTTGTATTTGGCACGACTGAAATTGTTGCTAATTTTCTCATCAAATCCAGGATCCTCAAATTTGAGGATTTTTTTTGTCAACTTCCAAATTTTGTTATTTCTCTAATATTAATTTTTGGGTTTAAAACCTATGTTTAACTCTTTTCATTAAAGTGTTATTGTCCACTTTTGGTCTAATATGCCTAACTCGCATAGATTTGTTTTTGGATTTATATTAAAAGATTTAATGCTGACTTGAGTTGGACATTCAATATATACTATATAATTTTTGTCTAAACTTTTGAAGTCGAACTTAAATTAAGTTTTCAAAAATCCTCCAATCACCACACAAACCTTTAGTCTCTAACTCTAATAATTAAATTTCAACACTACCTGTGTACTAGACTCATGCGTATGTAAAAATATCTGATTAATTTACAGAAAACTGATCCTATATGTTTGTAAAAATACTATCGAGGAAGATGGCAAGAAATGTACTCTATTAAAATAGAGTCCTATTTTTTATCTACTAACAAATAGTCTAGGTTACACCATTGCATTTAACTAGGTTTTCTATTATTTTTACTTTTACCTAACTTAATTATTATTAAATATATACACTAGCCTAAAATTAAGGTACTAAATAACTAATCTATCATTTTTAAAAATAATCAATTCAGTTTATATTAACACTAAATTTGAATAACTAATCAATTTTATTTTATTTACTAATATAAAAAATAATTATGTATGCCTATAAATTCATATAATATAAATTATGCTTAACCCAAATGTAAGAAATAAATTCTTCAAAACTTTTACGAAATACATAATATAACTCTTATAGATATAGGAAGAGTATTAAAATTATATATATATATATATATACATATATATATATATATACACATTTGATAAAATAAATATTAATAATTAGTTACTATGAATATTTAATGATACAATGGAACATATTATTATTGATATTATTATGAGTATATTTTTAATGATTATTCTAACAAACATGTAAATTTTTTATCAAAAATAAAACTAAGTGAAAAATCTAAAACACACTTTAAGTTAGGCTTGGATCTTAGAATATATGTTAGATATTTTGAATTTTGGTTCTAATTTATATCGTATCCTAGGTCTCATTGTGGTAAATTTGTAAGTTCGGATCCCATTCAGATATAATGTATTGATTTTGGTTCTAATTTGTACCACATCCTAAAATTCATAAAGTAACCATATATCATTCATATTTGGGTAATATTGGTTGGGTTTAGATATATCCAAAGTTCAATCCAAAATTTTAAAGCAAAACATAAAAAGTAAATACTTATTTATATAAAATTGAATATTTAAAGTACTTATTTAAAACTTAATACTTATTTTTAGAAATCATTTCAAAAATATATAGAATTTAATATTTGAAATACATATTTATATTTGTGATTATTTAGACATTGAGGTCGGTGTTTTGGATTTTTCTAGGGTTTTCAGCTTTTGGGTTACCCCTTCGGACTCGGCTAATAACATTTCATATCGTATCTTTTGTACCATCCTACAAGACCCATTATGGTATTTCTGACATTTTAGATTGGGTATGTACGGATCAGATTTTTGGCCTGAGTTCGGTTTGGACTTCAGATTACATATTTTATGCTTAAGTTTACTTCAAATAAAATAATTATATAAATTTTCATCGAAAAATCATCCGCGCTAAAGCGCGGATTAAAATATAGTATCTGATTAATATACAGGACTGAGCATGCGTATGTAAAAATATTATTATGATGTGGAATCGTTACTATATTATCTTCTTTCGTGATTAATTTAATATAATTGTGTATTACATTAATAACGTCACTAGCTAGGCCTTGTCGTTTACGATCTTATTTCTTAGGATTAGGTGAAGGCGGGTACGTAAGAAAGTTGTCTAAGATGCTTCTCTCATCATGCGAGGAGCCACTTACATGTTTTTTGATTTATTGAATTCGGTAAAGTATGAGCCACAAATGATTTTTCCCTAATGAAACCAGGCTATCACTCTTTTATTTTGTTCCCTGTTATTTTATAAATCTGTTCAACTGTGGTAAAATAGTACACCTTTGATAACACGTTTAGCAATTTTTTTTCACTTTGTTCGTTTATGAAAAAAGGAGTTAACAGCTAAAGCTCATTCGTTTCTTTATTTATCTTTAGTCTCAGATTTTTTTTTTGACTAAATTAGTCTATGAAATTTGAAACTTAATTTTTCACATAATAATACCTTTTGAAAGAAAATATATACGTTAGGATGACATACTTTACACAATGACGAGCTATGTATTCAGAAATATTTGTATTTCACATTTTACCAAAAAACAAAAAAAAATTGGTATAATTATTTTGTTTTCTGTAACATTTTACCATATATATATATATACATTTTCACTTTCTGTAAAAATTGAAAATTGGTATAGTATTTAACATCTTACCAAAAAGAAATTGTATTTCTTTATTACATATACTGGCGGATCTAACTGGATTAATCTGATAATGAGTATAATCTTCTTCATGTTAAAAAATGGCTAGAGCATGAAATGGTTCAGACGTAGTCTTGTCTAAGTTGTCTTCTGTTAAAATCAGAGTGAGAGATCTCTACGAAATTATATCTTGAAGCCAGTTCTCAATAACAAAATTACTTCATGAAACCCTAACTTAATCAAACACCACAACACCACATGCAGACTATACACTCACCAAATTACGACGAGATTATAGATTGAAATAAGAGAAATTTGCTAAAATGAACAAAAAAGAACTACACTGTCTATTTGCCATAAATCTCTTTTTGGTCCATTTTAGACCAAAGGTACGCCTGACCTGTTTTAAAAATTCATATAAATTATTTTAAAAGTTAGAAAATATGGAAAATATACATAATGTACATAAACAATAAACAAACATATGAAAAATATCTTGGTCGACTAAATATTTGTAGAACACAATTTCATTTTTAGATCTACGAATAGCAGAAAACATAATCTCTTGTCTACGACCTTGTAGATTGTAGTTTCTAATAACTACATTAAGGTCTACAGCATGTAGACCACAATATCTACTTGATGGTTAATATTCTACCATCGAAAAATAAACGAACTGCCATTTTCTCTACTCTCTAAACTACGGTTGATTTAGTGAACTATTATTTACTATTATATCTACGAACACGAAATCACAAAATTTCCTATGTACCAATACTTTATGAAACTATGATTGCGTTAGCTATGTAAATACTATATTCTACGGCTACATGATTACATAGTCCACCAATGTATCTACAGTCTACGCGCGACAATATGTATGTTCTGTCAAATTCGTAATGTAATATTCCTTAAATATCTCCAAAATTTGTTAAGAGAATATTTGCCAATATCTAAATTTTCCAAAATTTTCCTGTTTCCTAAGTTATTTTTTCAAAAAAAAATCATTAACTCTTTATTCATGGGATCTCTTTCTTCATCGTTCTTAAAGTGTTCTTTTTGAAAACACCAAAATTTTTTGATCCTCTTGTTGAAGAAGATGCATATCTATTCATGTTGTGGTTTTTGGAAATCAGGTCCTCTTAAAGGATGGGAATTTACTGTTAATAAAGGAAAACGAGGTAGAGTACTAGTTGTGGAATCAACAACTACCTTTCAAGATCTAAGGATTATGGTGTTTGAAGATTTCGCAATTGATCAAAGCCTTGTAAACCTTGAATTAAGCTATCTACCTATGGAGTTAATCAATACAGCATGCCCCTCTGTTATCATTGGGAATGGTTGATAACCTAAAAAATTTCTTATGTGTACGGAGTAAAGCTTCGACAAAGTTGTGTGTTTCTACTTCATCCATCATGGAAAGAGCGAAAAAATGAACATTGAACTGGAAATGAGGCATCTAAATCACCTTTGAGAGAGAAAGGTGAACCTTCCTTGTTTGCACCGGTAGATGACTTTGGTTGCTGGTATGAATCGAATAAGAATGGTGAAGACAATTGTAACTCGAACGAATGGGAAGAAGTGATGATATTGATTGAAGTAAGGCTGAAGACAATAGGGAAAGAGTGTTCGATATTGTTCGACGGATGTTGTGGAGATGGATGAAATGTTTCAAAAAAAATCGATGTTGAAAGAAGAATTCAAAATCTCATCAATGAAGCATAACTTCGATTACAAAGTTGTGAAGTCAGATACAAAACTTTGGTATAACCGATGCATTGACAACATGTGTAACTGGAGTATTCGTGCAGTGGGTTTATCAGGATCCACATATTTCATCATCAAAAAATATGTGTTGGATCATACATGTGCTGCATAAAGTAGAAAAAATGATGGTTAGACAGTTTCTGCAAAAACTATTGGTAATCTAATAATGCATAAGTATGATGGAGTGAAGAAGGTCCCAAAGCTAATGATGTCGTACATATTATGAGAATAGAACATGTGAGATATCTAAATCCTTAGCAAGGAATGTTATTGAATTTGTAATGAGGGTAGTTAGACGTATTCCCGATAATTTTTTTTGGGAAATTCTAAAATACTTGCATATGCTGAGAGAAGCTAATCCAATAATACATACGTTTTATGAAACCAATGTAGATGGTAGATTTTGATTTCTCTTCTTTTCGTTTGGAAAATCAGTACGAGGTTTTCACACAGCCATTCAATGGGACATTTTTAAAGAGAAAATACAAATGGGGTATTACTTGTTGCTACAACTATAGATGGAGATTCTAAATAATATCCTATTGCATCTATGGTTGTGAACTCAGAAAATGATCGTTCTTGGGATTGGTTTATGAGACAACTAAAGGTTGTTTTTTCAGACAAGCATTGTCTAGTTTTTTGTGTCAGACATGAATATTTTGATTGCTAAGGCACTTGAAAATGTGTATCCTCGTTCTCAACTTGGAATTTCATTCATCATTTCTTGAATAATGTGGTCACATATTTCCATGGAAAGGGAGTGTCTGGATTGATTGCAGAAGCTTCTAAAGCTTATAGAGTCGTCGATTTTCAGAAGCGATTCCAAGTTGTATGCAATATTAGTCCAGCCATTGGAAATTATTTAACAGAGGAAGATGTAACAAAGTGGGTTCGATGTCAGTTTCCAGGATTCATGTACGACATCTTGAAGACAAACCCGACTGAAACAATAAACTCTATTTTACGCTCACCAAGAGAGTATCCAGTTATTGCTTTGTTTCATAGCATCATAGAAATGCTGACCCGTTGTTCTTCTAACGTTGAACATTAAGCTTGAAGCATACACAGCCATTTAACTATAGCCATCGGTTTCTTTTTCGTGGAGATACAATCGACTGCATGGTCGATTTAGACATAAAAAATTGTTCATGTGGGAAATACGACCTACTAAAAATTCCATGTTGACATGCTGTTAAGGCTTGTTTCACTGTTGGCTGAGACCCACACCCACTTACAGATGACTTGTACACTAGTTCCTCTTGGAAAAAAATTTATCAAGAAACCATCAATCCAATAGATGTTCCTGAGGATAGTTCAGTTGTTTCAGAGGATGTTGAGCACACTGCTATGCTACCTCCTGAAACAAGAAGACGAGCATGAAGGAGAAGAAACGCAGATAAGAAAAATGTTGAAGACAAGATCCGTTCATCACAAGGAGCTCACGCAAAAAAAAAAAAGAAGACAAATGCAGTGGATGCGGCCAAGAGAATCATAATAGGGCTACATGTGACAGAGCTTTTAGCCATGTTGTTGTTTTGGATTTTTTTTTGTTTTTCATTATGGTGTTGTTATTGGTTTTAGACTTGTTATCACTCTGCTATCGTTATGGTGTTGATTTCATTATAGTGTTGTTACTGGATTTTAGCCATGTCAATTTTAGATGTGACAGAGTTATTTAGCCATGTTACTGGATTTTATACTTGTCTTCACTCTGCTATCGTGAATGCAATTTAAAATTAAAGCTAAGCTATTTCAAACCCAATAAACTCAGACAATAAGCCATCGATTGTAAACTGAAGCTGATCATAAGCTATCATAAACTGACTATAAGCTGATCATAAACTCAAACAATAAGCCATTAAGTGTGTATAATTCAATCATGATGAAAAGATACTGTAAACTTAAGCTATTTCGTAGTGTGAGAATGAATTCCACTGCGAGAAGGAGCAGGAGCATGAGTGTGAGTAGAAGCCGGAGCATGAGTGTGAGTAAAATCCGGAGCAGGAACATGAGGGTGAGTGTGAGTAAAAGCCAAAGCAGCACCAGGAGTGTGAGTAGAATTCAGAGAAACACCATGAATGTGAGAAGGAGCAAGAGCACAAGAATGACAAGGATTCTGAGATGAAAGGACCTTCTTCTCAAATTTCACAAAATGGTCTTCAATTGGCTTGTGTACCTCTACCGCTATGGCAGTAAAAGAAGACTTAAACAAACCCTGAATATAGGACTTCATTTCCACTTTAAGCTCTATATTTTTCAGATGATCTTTTGCGGAGTAACCTCTTCTTCCTTGACTCAGCACTAATATCCTGAAACTTGTTCTTTCTCTTTCTTTCAACAGACACAAGGGCGGTTTATATTTCTTCTTCCATTCCATTCTCACTTGTTTCTCCAACAACCTCTTCTGCCTCTCTAACATCTTCATCAGAACTATACACATATGGTTGTACAGTTTCTTGATAAGCCCATGCATGCTTACTCCAGTCATACTTCTTCCGGTACATGTCAATGATTAGATCGACTCTTTCATCCTTCATCTCATCAGTTCGTACGAAGTCATCTTGAACAATAACATTGCAATTCTCAATGGAAGAGATGAACGAAAGGAAACACACATCCCTACAACATAAACAAATAAACAAGGTTAAGACACAAACATTAAGAACAATGAAATTCAATCACACTAAAAGGAATCAGAACTTACATTTGATCAAAAATCAGACTCTATGCTAATGATATCGTTATAGGAAACATTAGAAGATCCTTTCCAATTACTGCATCTCACGCAGGTGATGCCTTCTCTAAGTTTCCAACGCAAAATAGACCTGATGTTTGGTAACCTCCATCAACCAAATCTGAAATGCATATGAGAATCCATCTATTAAATAACTGTTATGCGTCTTCACTTTATCCTTAACTTTGATAACGGAACTCACCAGCTCATCAATGGAATGAAGACTCCACTGATACTTCATCATCTTATCGTAATCCATCACCAGATTCATGTACTTGTGTGGTATTGACACATTCTCATCCTTCGTCATAACCATACCAACAATCACACACAAATACACCAATCTTCTTATATCAACATGAGACACATATTACAAGTTTTCAGATGCACCTTCCTGATTTGCTTAGGCATATATTTCTTTTTCTCTTTAGCAACTTACTCCAAAACACCCTTTATCATCTCTCCATTTAGCAATCTCCAAGTCAGGTTCGTCTTCATATTAAAGACCAGTGATGACACATAATTATTGCATTGGAATTCTCAGAGGCCTCCTAGCAAAATGGAACCACAATTCATGAAGCTTTCCGGTCAGAAACTGCTTAAAAACAAAGGTGTGGATCACTCTCCCCGAATAGTGAATCTTGTGTTCACTAATGTCCATAACTTGAGCAAAAAGCGGATGAAAAACATCAAGAAGTATTAAATTTTGATAACATAGACACCTAAATAATTCACACAAACTAAAATTGAAACCTATCACACTCAAACTATGATAAAAACACACAAATTAAAAAAAAAAAAAAAAAAAAAACACATGCAAAAAAAACACAAGTCCTTATACAAACCTGAAAGACTGGATTTTTTTGTTTGAAACTAGAGCTGAGAGTGTGTATTGCAGAGCGGCGAGGCACAAGCTTCAGTTTCCGATGAGTTACTTGAGAACGAGACGGCGAAGTGAGCAAGAGGTATCTGAGACTTCGACGACCGGCGGATTCCCAGTGGGAATAAGGAACACTGGCGACGGTGAAGTGAAACAAGGTCGAGACTAATCGTCGGTGAG
The DNA here is from genome assembly GCA_905132885.1 of Moricandia moricandioides. Lineage (NCBI taxonomy): Eukaryota > Viridiplantae > Streptophyta > Magnoliopsida > Brassicales > Brassicaceae > Moricandia > Moricandia moricandioides. The sequence continues at coordinate 32,762 of CAJHQQ010000618.1, read as the reverse complement.
TAGGTCTCGTTTTTTCTCGAGAGAGAAAAAGGAGGAGATGAGATTAGGGTTCTTTGATAACAATTTTGGGGATAAATGATTTGTTCCCCTTTTCTTTATTTTGTAATTTATTGAAAATTTTAACTTCGTTTTTTAAATAATTAAATTTTAAAAATGAAATCAGGCTTAAACTAGTGGTTTAATTGGGTTTACACAAAAGACTATACTAGATGGATAATTTATACTTCAAATTTTGGCATAGGGAGAATGCACTTGTTTTTTGTTCTATATTTACAATTTGCCCATTAAATATTAACAAAATGAATCGCGGCTAGTAAATAAATAACCACACAAAACTGTGGTATTGCATAGGCTTGGAATTTTAACCGGAACTGTTTTCCTGAACCGGATCCGACTCAAAATTGACTGGTTCAGTTCGGTTTTGGTCCTAGTCAATTTATACGATGGGTATTAGTGTTGATTATCCATGGATATCAGTTCGGCTTTTACCTGTAACCGAATGGGTACCCGTTAAACCGAATTTTATGCTTAAAAGCATAGATATGTATCTCCCAAAGGTCAAACCTGAGTTGAATAAGCGAAGCGATAAGTGTAGCACCACTAGGTTACTTCAACTTCATTATATTTAACTACACATTAGTAATATATATATACGATTTTGATGCAATTTTTCTTAAAAAAAATAATAAATTTAATAAATTAACAAAAAATGGGTACTTGGATCACTTCATTTTATATGTAAATTATTTATCTTGTAAATTTATATAATTCCCATAACAAACGGGTATTTGGAACTGATCCAAAATCGGTGGTACCTGACTGAAACCCGAACCAAAATCTACTAAGTACCTATTGGGTATAGAATTCATTTATCCGAAAGACATGTATCCGATAAGATCCCACCTGAACCTGACCCAAATAATTCAAATCTCAGCCCCAGTATTGTATAATAAATAATTCCTCCGTTTCTTAATACATAAAGTTTTGGCATAGTGTACAAAGATTAAGAAATTTACATTTATCTAAAAATTACTTTTAAAGATATAATTTTAAAATCATTCAACCAATTATTAAAAAGACTGTAAAATTTTATTGGTTGAACAGTTTCCAATAAAGTTAAAGTTAACCTTAAAATCTCAAAACATACCTTAAAATCTTAAAACATCATCTATTTTGAAACAATATAAACCTTCTAAAACATCTTGTAAAAAGAAACGGAGGGAGTATGAAACTGTGACGTCTTATTGATGTCAATAACTTTGTTAGTATACGCGGGTGTGCTTAGAGCAGCATGCTTAACGATGTTTTATCGTTGGACTGACGTCGTTCTGATTGGTGGGATATGCAGACTAACAGCGACAAAAGAAATAAAAAATAACCAAAACGTAATGTTTAAACTAAAACTGGATTTAAAAAATCCATAAATCTTGGTGGTGGATTCCACCCACTCCAGACCCGATATAAGGATTCAATCTAATAGCCTAAAAACCTAATAACAAGATGATAAACCAAAAAGGAAGTCATGTCCGATATTTTCTAAAAAAAGTCAATGTCGACCTGTTCTAGTTAATTCAAAACGGAAAGTAGATCGAAACATTAAAGGATATATAGATGATGCTGGTGGCTATGATGCTGGATAGCCACCGAGGATCACGTCTGCCGTCAAAATTCTCTCTGAGACAAACTCTAAAAGAGGACAAAAATGAAGGAGAACACGGCAAAGCTTCCGATATCAATACACTCATTGTACATTTGATCTCACTTCCATAGTCTATGTTTATCATCAATGTATCCACTTTGAATATCAATTAGAAACACATTTCAACCTTTAAATCATTGACAAATAATTATTTTATTCGCTACTTGCTTGATACTTTAAAATAAACTTTAACCCTCATTTCTGAGTGGACCCCGTGGTCCATCATTTGGCATTAGAAATAGGGAGTTAAGCATAAAATAATCCGCTGATGATCCAACATTAAATGCACATCGCAATGACTAGAGTAGACACATAAGTTTCAGTATGAGCATGAAACCTCTCGAGTTCCACCCCGCAGGCCATAGCATAGCAATCCAACACAGACAGAACTTCCATTATCGTGCTGCCGGTGGCAGCACCAACCATCAATATGGAAGAAACTCTATCCCATGTAGCAGCTAATTTACGAACTTATTTCTCTATTTTAATTCGGCGTTCAGGTCAGCACAATGTAATGGGACAACAATATCTGCAAAGCATGGAGAAGCTCACCCAAATCCTGGCCAGCCACCATGCACAGATCGATTCCTTGATCGCTCTATTACCAAGAAGTCTGTGAGATCCTACCATGGGAGGAGAGTGAATCGTACAGAGAACAACATATTGAAGGCAAAAATTGGGTATCCATCCCGAATGACACAACGACAAGCCCAAATAACGAGATTGACTTCCTAAAAAGGATGCTAGCTTGAACCACAACTGACCTCAGGATATTGCATACAAAGATACACCAAGTAGCAAGCTCAATTCTTGAGATCGACAAAATTATCAAGGATACTCAGAAGACGCCATTAATGGATCATATCGCTAATACATTTATCCTGAATTTAAATATGAATATCTCCTCATGTTGAGAATGGATACGATTTACCATGCTCATATGCTTTAAAAAACGACACCAAAAGGATTAGCACCAAAGTCAACATAGAACACTAATGCAAGACAGAAATTACCCTAATGTCACTCTGGCATATGCCCTCGTGAATCTCATGCTCAGAAAACTCGGACTTCAAAGGCATGAACTATCTAGCAAGACAAAACTCTCGTTAAATCCTAAAGCAGGCTGGGCAGTCCTCAGAAAGGGGTGTGTCAACCAGAAAGTTGAAAGAAACAACGAACTCCCCTGCTTGGGAAGACAATGTCTCTATAGGGCGGGACCCATCCCCTCATATGTCGTGGCCATTTTGAATGAAGATTTCTTGTATATACTGGTTTATGTGGAAATGTTTAATAGAATTGATTTAACTACATATGCTCAAATTGCACTTGTTTTTAAGTCACTTTTCCAGAAATAATTCTAGGTTTAAGTGTGTTTGAGCTAAAGTAGTCGAAGGATGAATGACCTATCGAGAAGTAATTTGTGATATCGTGCGAGTGAGGAGAAAGCACCAAGAAAGATCAAGTGGTGATTTCAAGGTCAGTAAACAAGTGTTTTGAGCCTCCTAAATTTAACATCCCCGACCGTCGGATCGGATGGGCCACATTCCAAGAGAGAGCGTCGTGTGCACACGAGAGGCACAAATGGGTGTTACAAGTGGTATTATATCTGGTTAGCAGTCTCGTTTCCGGCCGAAGAGGTGGTTAGTGACTTGTCTTGATGCTTAACAAGAACGTTCTACTCTGTGAGTGCACTACAAGAAAACAGGCAAATTATGAGGGAACATTCCTTTGGAATACGCCGGGAATGAGTGTTAGAAATGGACTCTCGAAGAAACCTTATATCGTTATTAGGTCGTTGGAAAAAAAAATACTTCAGGAATTCATCGGAAAGTCCCTATGGATTCCCGAGAAACATTTTCGCGGTGACATATCGACGGAAGAAACCGTAAGGAATATTCATCAGGAATTCCCGACCGATTCTAGTCATTGGGAATGCGAGTTTAATAATATTATATTTAAATAATTATTATAATTATATATTATATATATTAAAACAAATTTAAAGCAGGGACATATCAACTTACCGGTCGTTTCTTCTGGTCGTTGAGCTAACGCCATGAGTTCCTGAATTCCATGTGCGTATTCTTCTATATTAAATTTGTATTGGATCCATATGTTATTTATCCATTCAAAACGATTATAACTGAGAAGACATGTTTGTTTGCTTTATTATGAGTTGTGAATGAATGAGGGGGAGAAGGAATTTATAATGAAATCTGAGAGAAATCTGACGGATTTCAGACAAAAAAAAAAACTTGGGAAATCCGTCGGGAATGTTCAACTTTCAAACTGTTAAAAAAACATCGGGAATTCTTGGCGGATTTGGCGTATTGTCGGTAATTCGTCGGGAACCCGCCAAGAATTACAATGAACATAACGAATATTTTTCCTTGGGATTTCGTTGGGCAATTCCCAACCATTTTATATCGTCGGGAATCCATCATAAATTCCCGATGGATTCTCGACAACCATTGTTTTGTCGGGAATTCCTGATGGATTCATGATGGTTTACCCGATTTTCATGTATGACGGGTTTTCATCGAAAGTTCCTGGGGAATTTCTGATGGGTTTTCTTCGGAAGTTCTTTGGGAATATCTGACGGGTTTTCGTCGCAAGTTCCTTGGGAATTCCAGAAACATTTTTTTCCATGGGGAATCGCCTTGTCTTCTTGTAGTAGGGGAAATTATAACATTCTGATTTATGGTATAAAATGGTGTATATAAAAAGACTTAACATAGTTGATTTGATTACTTATATAACCAAAGTGCACTTATAATTTTGGTCATTTTCATAAAGAACTCTATAGCTAAACATGCTTAAAATGGAGTATGGAAGAATGAGTGACTTATCGCGAAGTGGTTCATGATATTGTACTAGTGAGTCTAAAACACGAAGAAAGATCATGTGTTATTGAAGAGTCAGTAAACAATTATTTCAAAGTTCCTAATATTAGCGCTCCTGACCGTCAAACAGAATGGGGCCACATGAGGGGTGAACAAGGGTTTTAAATTTTGTTTCCTTCCTTACCAATTCCATAAGAAGATAATTTAATGATGAGCATTAGAAATGTGATGTTTGGGTTGTTCTCTATGGGGAAGAGGATCTCGGGTCACGACTGGAGAAGGCTAAGACAACAGTCACAGATCACATGACATAACAGGAAGAGAAGCTGGACATAAGGTTCAAGACGATGATTTAATATGGAACAGCTATAAAGAGATTGATGCTACTCAAAGTATTACAAGATGTTATAGACAAGTAATTGCATATACGAATGAAACATGATACATGTTCTTTGTTGGAATTCATGAGTGTTTGTCTCATGTTAATAGAGTATTCAGTTAACTTGTAATTGAATCTTCTTCAAACATATAACATGAACTCACCATTCAAGGAAGACAAAACCAACTGGTGGTTGAATCCTCTTAAATAGCCTACACTATAACCAAGATCTTAGACAGCAAACTCGTTATGTGTGGCAAAGAATCTTTAGTTTGAATCTATCCTTCTGAAGTAACACAACACTTTGAGTGTACCTAAGATGAAGAGGATTTAGAATCAGTAATCTAGAGCTTAAGAGGAGATAAAGAAGAGTTTAGACTGAGTTTTACAAGTATTAGGCTGCTTTAAGAGAGATAGAGTTAAGGCAACCTCTAAAACATAATGCTTAACTCCTTACATTGTGAATATTTTTTAAACAAAAGAGAGAGAGAGAGAGAGCACACAAAATTAGAGAGAGAAACTTGTGTATTTTCTGGTTGAATGTTACAAGTAATGGGGAAGTCTTTAAATATGCAATACACATGATTAAACAATTACTAAAACATGAAAACATAAAAAAATAATTTTGTATGGAATGAGAAGAGGCCAAAGGGGATACAGCCAAGGGGAGGCACGTCCAGATGAGGAGAAATGGACATGAGGCAGGGTGTGGTCTCCATGGTGATGGTGACAGGTCTGCTACAACTCCTTATGCACCCATGAGACTTTTCTCTGTCTAATTCAAACCAGATCCTTCCATTTGAATTCAAAATGATTATTAAGGTTCATGGAGCAAACCAACGTCCCTTAAGCATTCCCACTCATTTCTTTCCTTACAAGGTAAGTTAAGGTCAAGTGGTAGCTTGTGGAGCAAGTCTGTACGGACAAAACAAAATTGGCTTCTCTTGATGAACTCTTCTTTGATCATCAACTAACTCCTTTCCTCTGGTTATTCTCTTCTTTATTTCAACACTCCCCTTCAAGCTTGACCATAGGAGATCCTTGGGCAAGCTTAGAACTGAGAGTACTTGCCTCATTAAAAACCTAAGTATAGAAAACCTCTTGAGATAAAACCATACTTAAGGGAAAAGAGTGCAATTACTTCAGCGTAGGGATTGGCCTGTGGGTTTATGAGTCTTATGATCAAGTTTAAGGACTCATAAACCCTGGATCATGGCCTTTCTTTAGTGGCAAGCAGGCACCAATGTCTTCTTTGCTTTACACTCAAGACTGCTTTGAACTCTCCATGTAGCTGATTCTTTGTCTCCCCCTTTCTTCTGACATCCAGCCATCATCAAAGGGGTTTGATCCATGACCAGAATCTTTTCATGAGGTCCAAGTACCTGATTCAAACAAGCACACACACTTGCATCAATTCTCAAGAGGCAAACCTATTCAAACAAAAATAAGTATGATTTTAGGTACTTTCCTTGCATAAGAAGATGGACATTGGCTTCTCATATTAACACCCCTCCTCATGCTTGACCTGATAATGAGAGTATGTGGTCAATCTTTGAAGATGAGAGCCAATGATGATAACCAATGCCTTGAGACAACATTCCTCTTGGCTTAAATTGTGGCATTTTTCTCTTGAGTGTACTTCCTGTCCACCCTCTTGACATCAGGTAAGTCACTTCTGAGCAATCTCTTCACTGCTCCATTCATCCTCTCAACCATCTTGGTAGTTAATGGACATAATCAGTGTCCAAAGTGTTGATGGGCAGTGGGTAATCTCCATGGTCAGGAATATGCATCCTTTGCAGGCTTTGATCAACATGGGCAGCATGTCAACAAACACTAAGACAAGTATCAATAAACAACAAGAGATCAAATCAAAGGTTTTCACCAAGTCTGATCTATAAAACACATTTCAAACAATAAATGGACATATATCTTCATGATTTTATCCTAGCAACACTCTCTGAATCCTAATAAATAAAACTAAGCATTAAGGAAAAAATACAATCAATTGTCCTAAGGACAGAAGCAAGACTATTCTTTAAAGACAACTTAACTTCAAGACAGTTTAACAACCTTAGACAGATTCTAAACAAGATTGTGAGAATAGAGATTTAAGTAAACAGATAATAAGTAGAGAGTAGAGAATGATGTAACCAGAGTATTAGTAGCCAGAGAATGGGAAAATGATGGAGAATAAGTAACTTGGAGAATCAGAGAATGAGAGAATAGAAAATAGAGAATTTTCTCAAGAGTTCTAATGAACAAAGTTTTTCTCTTTTTTCTTGAGTTTTGCGGAAGCATTAACAGCCAGGAATACTCATCAAGAGTTTATGCTTTAGTAGCTGAAACACGATGGACCATTGGACAATTAATTTATCCACTGATCTTAGACATGTACCACTGGAATAACTCATGAACTGATGTTTTTCAGAGCTTGCAACCAGAGAACCATCAGAATAACACATGAACAAGTGTTTCATGTGACTTAGACAAGAATGAAAACAATGGATCAAAACAGTTTGTCCACCGGTCAAAGAGATGCTCCATTAAGGGAAAGTTATTATCCAATGGATAAAACATAATAGTGGAGCATTTTCGAATCCTGTCCCTTCTTCATGCTTGACTTCAATATACTAGCAAGTATTGACCAAGCTTACAATATAATAGAGTGGGAGAGAAATGATTTATTCAAAAACAGAGAGAAAAAAGGTGAGTTTTATCCCAAAGAAGAGCAACAAAGCTCTGATAACATGTTGGAATTCATGAGTGTTTGTCTCATGTTAAGAGAGTATTCAGTTAACTTGTAATTGAATCCTCTTCAACCATACAACTTGAACTAACCATTCAAAGGAAGACAAAACCAACTGGTGGATGAGTCCTCTTAAATATCCTACACTATAACCTAGATCCAGACAGCAAGCTGGTTATGTGTGGCAAAGAATCTCTAGTTTGAATTTATTCTTCTGAAGTAACACAACACTTTGAGTGTACCTAAGATGAAGAGGATTTAGAATCAGTAATCTATAGCTTAAGAGGAGATAAAAAAGAGTTTAGACTGAGTTTTACAAGTATTAGGCTGCCTTAAGAGAGATAGAGTTAAGGCAGCCTCTAAACCATAATGCTTAACTCCTTACATTGTGAATATTGTTTAAACACAAGAAAGAGAGAGAGCAGAAAAACTAGAGAGAGAAACTTGTATATTTTCTGGTTGAATGTTACAAGTGATGGGGAATCCTTTAAATAGGCAATACACATGATTAAACAATTACTAAAACATGGAAACATACAAAAATAATTATGTACGGAAAGAGAAGAGGCCAAAGGGGATACAGCCAAGGGGAGTCATGTCCAGATGAGGGGAAGGGGACATGAGGCAGGGTGTGGTCTCCATGGTGATAGTGACAAGTTTGCTACAACTCCTTATGCACCCATGAGACTTTTCTCTGCCTAATTCAAACCAGATCCTTCCATTTGAATTCAAAATGATTATTCTAAGGTTCCTGGAGCTATCCAATGTCCCTTAAGCATTCCCACTCATTTCTTGCCTTGCAAGGTAAGTTAAGGTCAAGTGGTAGCTTGTAGAACAAGTCTGTACGGATAAAACCAAATTGGCTTCTCTTGATGAAATCTCCTTTGATCATCAACTAACTCCTTTCCTGTGGTTATTCTCTTTTTTATTTCAATATTCATCATCAGAGAATTAACAACAAATGGAGTTTTATTTTCTCTAGACACATAATTCATTTATGAAGAAACTATAACAATCGTGAGGATGTGGATTCACGAGAATTTGAAGTCTCATTCAAGCATATTAAACACAACTTCTTCCTCATAATGTGAAGCTGCAGTGAAGTACAAATAGAGGTGTAAGCAATTACCAACAATTTTAGGGCTAATACAAAGCATTCTTATGATTTTGAAGTGGTTTCTACGTTTGAGCGGTTGCAAACAACTTCAGAACTTATAGAGTCAGATCTATGTTATGTCCTACTTTGCACCAACTCTAGGTGGGATAAGCTGTCTTTTCAACTTAACAGAGAGATACTCTTCCACGATCAAATCTTAGCTGATGAGGATCTTTATGTTTTGTTGGTGTTTAATAGAAATTTAGCTCTCAAGTTTGAGTCTCCAAATGTGCCAAACGTGATAGACTTTTTGTTACAGTTACAAGGACATCTTAAACAACGACAAACCGTGGGAACGTGCGATCACTTGAGTAATGGGAAGATGTTTCTTCAAAACATTTGGATAACTCAGCTATTTTTGTTTCCTCTATCTCTTTTGATCCATGATAGTAAATATGGGTGTTGAATTCTAAAACCGATAATCTGGTTTGAGAGATAATCAAACAATAAATGTAGTCAATGATTATCAACTCTCTCTCTCTCTCTCTCTCTCTCTCTCTCTCTCTCTCTCTCTCTCTCTCTCTCTCTCTCTCTCTCTCTCTCTCTCTCTCTCTCTCTTCTCTTTATTTTTCTTCCTCCTTCTCCTTTTATAGACTACTTTTCTCATTCTAGTTATACATGCTTCTCATAGTCTTCATTATGACTCTGCAGTAGCACAGTAATCGACAGAGCAGTTGATTGCTATGTTTGTCTTTGTGAATAGCCTTTGTATCCAACGATGATGGGTTGCCACGTTGCGTGTGTGAGAGGCACCTCTACTGGAAGGTGGAGTAATGATAGTTCATGTGCAGGCTTCACTCGGGCTTCACTGCTCTTTTAATTTGTGGGCCTCAACCATTGCTCTTGGACGGGGTCAACTCGTTGGCCCGTACATATATACGAGCCCATATCCAACAATAGCCACCCCTTACCGTCAGGGGTTAACCCGAGGGTTTTTCTGAAATGTCGCGATTTTGAATTGCCTGACCTCATTGCTTAAATCATCATTGACGTATCATTATCTAGTTGGGCAGTTTGTTCTCTCGTTTGTTGTGAAAAGGAGTCAGCGAAAGGTCCCATCGCTTAATGATTATGTTTCTATTGATTACACTTGTTGAGCTTTCTTTTTCTTCTTGGAAACCGTTGTCAGTGCTTCTATAAATTAGGTGTTCATACCTCTTTGCTTTAGTTTTTGTTCACCGGTTAAGTACCTTATGATGTTCTCGTTATTCTGTTGACCGCTTTTTCTTACTTTCCCATCATAGAATTGTCTCCAGTATTTCTTCAGATGTTTTAGAAGGTTGTTCCGATTCCCCACCGTCTTTCCTTTCTCCAGTTAGCACACGGTCTTTGGAATCCACCGACGATAATATTCTGATTATCCATCGTCCGGTTTCTCAACAGGGAAGTGGGGCGAGCTCTCTGCGTCAGAGTGTTTGTTCGACGCCGCTACCCGGTGGAAATCTCAGCAAAAATCTTATTCCTCAACTTATTGATGAGAACTTTGTCGACTTAGAGGATGACAAAGGGGAAGACACCGGTAACTCTCATGAGTGGGGTGAGCATATTATGGAAATGCCTTCGGTTATGGCAGATGAAGCTATGAATAGGATTGATGGGATCTGCCGCTTCCCATTAGATTTATCCATGTGTGTTCATACTACCAACAAGAGGCCTTGAACCCCACCTCTCAGGTGGATGTGTTTGTATGATGCGTTCTTTTCCCATTCTTGCCTTTGGTTTCATATTCCTTGGTTGTTGAATTTGTATCCGAGAACTGAAAAGTGGCCATGTGGCAATTTACTTCGGCTGCTATGTGGAATGTGGTGGTGGCTCTGGTGATGGGGCCCTAGGTTGATGTTGATGTCAATCTTTGATTTTTCGAGGAGCTTGTGAATATTAGGGGGAGGGTGAGTAAAGCACGTGACTGGTTCCAATTCTATTTCTTCGTCTCAGTGGACTCGGCGTTTGTTGTTAACCTTATTACCACTCTTAGGAGTGCTTGGAATCCATTGCCGAGTAAGTCACTCATTCTTCCTTTTTGTCTGTTTATTTTTGTTGGTTGTCAGTGTTGCCTTTCAAAGGTACATGCGGATGGACCTGACAGAGTCTTTACATGTTGAAAGGCCTCCCATAATTATGTTAATTTTTCCTTGCAACAGGGGTGCGGTATCGAGGTCTTCTTCGTGTTTTCTCTTTCCGACTCATGGGTAGGTATTTTGACTGGAATTTCTGGGAGGGTAGAATTTCCTTTTATTCCAGGGAGTGGGGAGATCTGGTAGGTCTGCAATCATCATTCTGATTTCACCTTCCGGTATTTCTTGACAAGGATTTCCTTCAGGTGTAAGCAGTCCTTGGTGACGTGTCCGACACATCAGAGATACTCGAATTACTGCGGTCGACGCGAAGATTTGGTGCTGCCAGCTTCATTTTTTCCTTCGAATATTGGGATGCTTTTCCCTATGTAGCAACTTCTGGATCCCCCTCTTTGGCATCTTCGTTCGGGGTTTCAACTCTTGTTTCTTTCGCGCGTTGATTCATCTACATTATCATAGTGAGTCATTCAGATTCATGCGGCGTGATGTCCATTTTTTGCATTGGTGGTTTTGAGATATTTCGGTCATTGCATTCACGTTGCGAGAGAGTGAAGTTCTTCTTGGAGATTTTTGAGAGTCTGAGCTTGCTCCGTCCAGGCCATAGCCATCTCGCGCCGACGTCCGTCAATCGGAGTCCATGCGTTTATTTGATTTCTTCGGTGGTGGGATGTTTTCCCTTGGGGCTGGGCCTAGAGTCACATCAAAAGACGCTTAAGTTCATTGATGTGGTTATGACATGCTGCTTGAGCCGCTTTAGTGTGGACTGTCCCTTCGTGGGTGAGTTTGTCAAGTTGTATGACTAGGAAATGGAAAATGGTGAGAACGTTTTACCCAATCGCTTAAAACGTGTCTGGGTCTGGTGGTGTACTGAGCGGGTGTCCGATTATTTCCGGTGGAGGAGAAGGCAGTCGAGTCAAAGTTCTCGGGATGTGTTATGCTGTTGAATCTAATGTAGTTGAGGTGTCGTCTGTTCCAGTGAGTATATCGACATTATGGGTTTCTTGAAATGGCATGTATTCTTCGTGCGTTAGGAATCTCAAGGCCTCACGGTGGGCGCCAATTATTGAACGCTAAAACCAGTAATCTGGTTTGAAAGCTAATCAAACAATAATTAGGGAAGTTTAGGGCCATATATTTTCTTTATTGAAGTGTTTAAACCGTAACCGATGAGAAATATATGTAGTCAATGATTCTCGAGTTCGTAATCTCTTCCTACTTCTTCATGGGTGGTTTTGAGATATTCCGGTCGTTTTGCTGACGCTACGAGAGAGTGAAGTTCGCCTTGGAGATTTCTGAGAGTCTGAGCTTGCTCCGTCAGAGCCATAACCATCTCGCACCTACGTCCGTCAATCGGAGTCCATGTGTTTAGTTAATTTCTTCAGTGACGGGATGTTTTCCCTTGGGGCTGGGCCTAGAGTCACATCAAAAGACGCTTAAGTTCGTCGATGTGGTTATGACATGCTGCTTGAGCCGCTTTAGTGTGGACTGTCCCTTCGTGGGTGAGTTTGTCAAGTTGTATGACTAGGAAATGGAAAATGGTGAGAACGTTTTACCCCGTCGCTTAAAACGTGTATGGGTCTGGTGGTGTACTGAGCGGGTGTCCGATTATTTCCGGTGGAGGAGAAGGCAGTCGAGTCAAAGTTCTCGGGATGTGTTATGCTGTTGAATCTAATGTAGTTGAGGTGTCGTCTGTTCCAGTGAGTATATCGACATTATGGGTTTCTTGAAATGGCATGTATTCTTCGTGCGTTAGGAATCTCAAGGCCCCACGGTGGGCGCCAATTGTTGAATCCTAAAACCAGTAATCCGGTTTGAAAACTAATCAAACAATAATACGAAAAGTTTAAGGCCATAAATTTTGTTTATTGAAGTGTTTAAACTGTAACCGAGAATAAATATATGTGGAATTTCTGCTAATTCAAGTTCTAAAATACATTGGCTTCATGCTCACCAGTGTGTGTGGCTGGTTGTGTGCCGTCAGATTCAACGGGAGAATTGAAAGTTCTCATTACAAAACATATTGTCCTCTGTTTCGAATTTTCTATTTCATTATGGAAGGGTCAGTTTTTTGCTTCATGACAACAACAATCGGTCGCGACCTCATGTACAGCAGTAAGTTGCAGAATTTCTATATGTCTCGGAGGTTCAAGTACAAAGCACCACGACTGAGTATGCATTGATGTGCTTTGCATGTTTGTACGGTTGGCAGGAAAGCAGCATAAGTTTTGATACCCAAGCTTGTGGACAAGGTGTCTTTAAAAGGGAGAGTATTGATAGTGTCATGAGTAGCTAGTAACCTAATAGTAAAGAAGTGCAGAAATGAATAAGTAGGATCTGGCACAAACTTAAGCAAGTTACAGAGCATAATCGAAAGAATCACGTTCATTTAGTGTTGTGATATTATATGTTTAAGATGTTGATAATCATGTTATATATATTAAAGATAAGTACTCTAATATATGTATATAGCGAGATAAGGATTATCCTCTCATGAGAGTTGTATATATTGAGCTTTAGTCTCACATTGAATAGACAGAAAACATTCAGTAATTGCTTATTTTAACATGGTATCAAAGCAATAGATCCAACTTAACGATCTAATTTTTTATTCTAAGTAGTTAAATTTTGTGTTCTTAATTCTCAAACAAAAACATGGGAGACAGAAAATCTATTGTTGGCGGCGTGTCCGGAGAGAAGGGTGAAAGTTCTTCTTATTCGATATTCTCGTCGGATAATCCTGGAGCTTTGATCACATCGGTTAAACTAAAAGGAGAAAACTACAACGAATGGGCAACGGAGATGATGAATGCTCTCCAAGCCAAGAGGAAAACAGGGTTCATTGATGGAACGCTAAAGAAACTCCAGAGGGACATCCGGATCTTGAAACGTGGCTTAGCTTAAACTCAATGATTGTTGGTTGGCTAAGAACATCGATTGAATCACGAGTGAGATCGACTGTGACTTTCATTACGGATTCACACAAGCTTTGGGAGAATCTCAAAGAAAGATTCTCAGTGGGAAATGGTGAGGATACATCAGCTTATGTCCAAACTCGCTTCGTGCAGGCAGGATGGACAAGCAGTAATTGATTATTATGGTAGACTGGCAAAGATGTGGGAGGAGTTGTAGACGTATAGGCCTCCACCGGCGTGTACATGTGACGCAGCTGCCTTGTATGAAAAAGAGAGAGAAGATGAGAGAGTTCATCAGTTTGTTATGGGATTAGATGAGTCTAGATTCAGACATGTTGTTACAGCAATTATAGAAGCAGATGTGTTACCAGATCTTGGAAAAGTCTACAACAAGGTCGTGCGTGAAGAAGATCGTTTGAATTCCGCTAAGATTCGTGAACAACAGCAGGATGTGGTTGGATTTGTAACTCGACGAGAAGGAAATAATCTCGAGTCAAGTGGAGGACGTGGAGGTTCACGTGATAATTTTGCCTCACAAACACCACAGAATAGAGGAAGAGATCGAGTGTGTTCAAATTGTGGGAGAACTAGTCATGAAAAGAGCGCATGTTGGCAACTCATTGGGTATCCGGAGTGTTTTACAGAGAGAGGAGGAAGAGGAACTCGTGGTATGTCTAGAGGAAGAGGTCGCAGTGGAACAATATCACGAGGAAGAGGAAAATCGAATGTGGCATACGCCACTAACGCTAACCTGGCATCTCCTACGCCTGAGATAACTCCAGAGCAGTGGAGAGCAATCTCTCAAATCCTTAACGAGAAATCAAATACTTCCGATAAGCAATCTGGTAAGAATATGGGTGATGTGATACTTGATACGGGGGCATCACACCATATGACATGAGACATAAGTCTTCTTACTGGTCTTAAAGATATATCGCCATGTAACATTGGTTTTCCAGATGGAAGTACCACAGTTTCGAAGAAAGTAGGCATATTGCCTTTGTCTAATCGCATCTCTCTATACGACGTGTTATATGTTCCTGACTTAAACTGTTCTTTGATATCAGTATCAAAGCTTTTGAAGCATTCAAATTGTTTCTCATTTTTCACTGATACCTTATGTGTTTTACAGGACCGGTGTTCGAGGACAATGATTGGAGCAGGTGAGGAGCGTCATGGGGTGTATTATTTTACGGACGTCAGAATTGCACGAGTCAACAGGGCTGTGAAGATTGAGAATTCAGTTTTGTGGCATCGATGATTAGGGCATCCTGCGTTTTCTTTTTTGTCATCTTTACCATTGTTTTCGGGTGTTAATGTTTCTGAAAGTTTACATTCCTGCGAGGTCTGCTTTGAGGCAAAGCAAACTAGAGATCAGATTTCTGAAAGTTCTAATAAAACCAGCGATTGTTTTGAGTTGATTCACACTGATGTTTGGGGGCCATATCTTGTTAAATCTTTCCATGGAGCATCTTATTTCTTGACTGTAGTAGACGATTTTTCACGTACCGTATGGACTTTCTTGTTGCTTGAGAAGTCAGATGTAAAGAAATCAATTCAGAGGTTCTGCGCCTACGCTGAAACTCAGTTTGGAAAAACCGTTAAGAAAGTTAGAAGCGATAACGATACCGAGTTTATGTGTCTAACTGAGTTCTTCAAAACAAAAGGAATTGTTCATCATACTTCCTGCGTAGGAACGCCACAATAGAATGGTAAGGTTGAGAGAAAGCATCGTCATCTCTTAAATGTTGCACGTTCCTTACTGTACCAGGCAAGTGTGCCGGTTAAATTCTAGGGAGAGGCGGTTCTTGCAGCAGCTCATGTCATAAACCTTACTCCAACCAGAGTCCTTAACGGAAAGTGTCCGCACGAGTTGTTATTTGGGTCAGCTCCTTCTTATTCTAAACTCTGTGTGTTTGGATCGCTGTGCTTTGCTCATAAGCAATTACGAGACAAGAACAAGTTTGTCTCTCGAAGTAGAAGATGTATTTTTGTCGGTTATCCATTTGGGAAGAAGGGGTGGCAGTTATATGATTTGGAGAGCAATGAGTTCTTTGTGTCTCGAGACGTGATCTGTAGAGAAAATGTATTTCCTTTTTCAAAAGTTGAATCTGTAAAATCAAATCCTCCGGCTATGACTGAACATTGATAATGTACTCATGGCGAATGAAGCAGAGGTAGTTGAAAACAGGGGGAGTAGTGCTGATTTGGGTCATAAGGATGAACCAACACAGCTCGACCATAGTGTTGAATCAGTCTCTCAAGATCCTGCAATAATAGAAGTTGGACCCGATATGTCGACAGAGGAAGCTGATGTTAGTACTGGGATTCCAAAAACAATAGATTCAATTGCTGTGACTGAAACAGAGGTAGAGATGGGTCGAGGACAACGCGTCAAGACACCATCTGTGCTGCTAAACGGTTACATCACTTACAATACGGTTTGTGGAAAAAATTCCCATCACACTCTCACTCCTAATCACTCCTAATCACTCCTACAGCGTCTATTTCGACCCAGTCACATGTAATACACTAT
This sequence comes from Moricandia moricandioides, assembly GCA_905132885.1. Lineage (NCBI taxonomy): Eukaryota > Viridiplantae > Streptophyta > Magnoliopsida > Brassicales > Brassicaceae > Moricandia > Moricandia moricandioides. The sequence goes on along the minus strand of CAJHQQ010000618.1, from coordinate 16,413 downwards.
ATCCTCTCACTGAATTTATCTCTGATAAAGCATTTTCTGTGGGGCACAAATTTTTTCTTGCAGCTGTATGCGGCGAAAGTGAGCCTAGAAACTTTACCGAAGCAATGAGAGATAAGAGATGGACGAATGCAGTGTACAAAAAAGTGGATGCACTTGAGGTCTCTAATACTTGGAGCGTAGTTGATTTGCCGCCTGGTCGTGCTGCCTTAAGCACAATGTGGGTATTTAAAATAAAGTATAACGCATATGGGAAAATAGAGCGGTTTAAAGCAAGGCTAGTTGTGCTCAAAAATAGGCAGAAAGCAGGATCTGATTATGATGAAACTTTTGCTCCTGTAGCAAAAATGACAACAGTTCGAAGTCTATTGAAAATAGTAGCTGCAAATAAATGGGAAGTACACCAAATGGATGTGCACAACGCTTTTCTTCATGGTGATTTGCATGAAGAAGTTTACATCAAACTTCCACAAGGTGTTATTCATTCTGATCCAAATAAAGTGTGTAAGTTACACAAATCTCTATATGGTTTGAAGCAAGCTCCTCGGTGTTGGTTTAAGAAGCTCACTAAAGCACTCGTCAGATCTGTATTCTCTCAGTCATACTCTGACTACTCCTTGTTCGTATACTCTCGAGGTCATGTTGAGATACGAGTACTGATTTATGTTGATGATCTAATTATATGTGGTAATGATGGCGAAGCAATTCAAAAGTTTAAGATTTATCTTGGTGATTTTTTCACATGAAGGATCTAGGGAAGCTCAAATACTTTCTTGGAATAGAGATTGCTCGAAATAAAGAAGGTTTTGTGCTGAGTCATAAAAAGTATACTCTGGATATAGTAAAAGAGATGGGGCTTTTGGATTCCACATCAGCCGCGAGGCCAATGGAACAAAACCATCACTTGGCAACTGACGATAGTGCAGTGTTTTCTGAACCAGCGCGTTATAGGAGACTCATCGGACGACTTATTTATCTTGCTAATACCAGGCACGATATATCTTATTCAATACATGTACTCTCCCAATTCATACAAAAGCCGCGAGAGAAGCATATGGAGGCTGCTTTGCGTGTGGTGAGATTTCTCAAAGGCATTGCTGGACAAGGAATACTGCTCCACTCAGATACGGACTTGCAGATTTCTATCTACTGTGATGCTGACTGGGCAGCATGCCCAATGACAAGAAGATCTTTTTCAGATTATGTAGCTATGATAGGAGGGTCTCCAGTGTCATAGAAAACAAAGAAACAAAATGTGGTGTCGAACTCCTCAGCTGAAGCAGAGTATCGAGCGATGTCAATCGCAACGCGAGAGGTAAAATGGTTACGACAGCTACTGACTGATCTAGGATTTGCGCCAAAGACTCCTTCACGTCTCTTTTGTGATAGCAAGTCGTCTTTATATATAGTGTCGAATCTCGTGTTTCATGAACGAACTAAACATGTTGAGATAGATTGTCATCGGGTTCGAGATGCACTCAAGTCAGGGATGCTTACGTGCTCATATATTGGTACTAAGGAGCAGCTGGCCGATGTGTTGACAAAGGGTTGGGAAAAGTTCAGTTTCATAATCTCATGTCCAAGTTGGGCATTTGCAATGCTCCTACTTGAGGGGGAGTGTTGTGATATTATACGTTTAAGATGTCGATAATCATGTAATATATATTAGAGATAAGTACTCTAATATATGTATATAGCGGGATAAAGATTATCAGCTCATGAGATTTGTATATATTGAGCTTTAGTCTCACGTTGAATAGATAGAAAACATTCAGCAACCGCTTATTTTAACATTTAGAGTTTTTGAATTAGAGATTTTAATGACTACAATTAAGAGTCGAGACTAAGGAGTTTTTTTTTCAATGCAAATTGTGATTTGAAAACTGGAGTTAATCGGTAGCTAGTTGTAGTGGGTTCTAGAATTTCATATATGATTTCATTAAAGTACTTTGGATTTCTTCACTTCAGTGCTTTGTTCATAACATGAGACAGTGATGTAAATACACTAAGAAGCAGGACGCGTGTAAGGGTAAAAAAAGCAATTATGCTTTGCAATTTATTAACTGGCAATTATTTTGTAAGACAGATCATTAAATGATTTAGAAAACATGAAGAACCACTCAAGAATTCTACCGATATGATTGTTTTGAATTTTCGGCTGTGAATTTGAAGCTCTAGTTTGTATAAAGGTCAAGCTCTATCTTTAGATTTTCTTAAAAAATGGAATCGGTGTTAGATAAAACTTTTATGATTTTCTTTATGAAATTTACCCAAGTTCAAAATCTAGAGTTGCTTCAATTCAATCCTAACACGTTTCTAAAGAAAATAGAAACACTAATCTTGATCCATGTTTGGATGCAATCACCTCTTGATGTTTTCCCTTTTAACATTTTTCCTTTTGGTGATTTCTTTGATGGAAAAGAAATTCCAAAACCTTCCTTAATCTCTTTTTAATGATCAGTATTATTGCTGCGTGCTTTTGAAAAACCTCTCATTTTTTCTTATGTTCCAATAACACAATACACAAAGCCTTTTGTATTAGCCAAAGGGTTGTGTGTTAAGCAATACAACTCTTCAAAACTCCAACACAACTATTCGTCATATATTATATACCATCACTTAATATATATGTATATGATCATAGGAGTAAATTTATTTATAAATTAATGTAAAGTAGGAGGGTTATCAATACACTCATATCTAAATCATTACTCGAAACCGATCCATCATGGTATCGACTTTTATATTAAAATATAAAAATATTAATAGGAACTTGAACATTATATTAAACCAATAGATACATAGATCACATAGAATACTCTTACAATCGGTGGTAATAAATATCTCCTAGAGAAGAGAAAAGAAGACGATCACACAAGTTTAGCCTGGATTTCTCAATTTCAGATCAGAGCTATGCACAACCTTCTATTCACCCCTATAAGTTTGTGGATTGTTGTTAATTTTCTAGATATGTTGTTTTCTTTTGTTTCTAAACCTTTCTTTTAAAAGCTAGATTAGTGTATAATCCTTTGTTGTCGTTAAGTTATATGATTCTACTAAAATGCAATTGCAAAGAACGCCAGTTCTAATAATATTCATTTAAAAAGTCCAAATACCTTGAACTCTGTTAAGAAGATTGTAAAACCACTGTCCTAGCTATGTTCTTTCGACAGTTTCGAAAGACACTAACAATATACGAGGTAACCTAAATGTCTATTATCTTCTCCACTATAGTCTACATGTCACTTTTGTAGTAGATTCAAGCAATGTCCAAAGTGTTACATGTCACAATGATCAGTTTTGTTAGCATATTGTTCGGTTTATGTACTGTCTATTATTATATCAGTTGGCCTCATCACCGTCCCCCATTGAAGAAAACATTAATCCAGACAGATCAAAAATATATAGAAAGAAGAAGAAGAAGAAGAGTGCTAACATGTTCGCCGTAGAAAGCTCCCAAACCCGATAATCGAGGCAGCACTGGTAGCGCCTCCGGCGTCGGGCTCCTTGCTCCGCCGTCTACTCTCTGCTTCACCATCATTTTCTTTGTTTTCTTTCTCGTCTTCAGTGCCTCCCACGCCAACTGTTCTCTCGAGAGATCGTCTTTGATGCAGCACATCCTTATACCGTCCGGACAATTCGTCGTCGGTGTTTGACGTGTTCTCCAAGTGTCGAGTCATTATCTTATTTTAAGGTGGCTTTATGTTTCCGTTTATTATTATAAATACATTTTTTGTTTAAGGTTTCCTAATAGCTTTAGGCTTTGTTGGAAGCTATATAAGGAACCTAGAGTCTTAGCTTTTGATTCATTCTTTGTCTTTCAAAAAAATTTAATAAAACCAAATAGTTTCCCACTCTAGTTTTCCAAAGAGCTTTCTTGTGCAAAGCCCATGGAGGAGGACTTTCAAACCCTAGACGTGATTGAGATCTCTTTAACTACGTCTAAAACCTAGTTCGTTTGCGAGTTCTCCTGGATTCTCTGTGGGTTCTAAGGATTTCCAGTGGGTTTAGAGGAACCTTTATTTTGCAAAGATTGTCATATTTCTCTTTTTTGAAGAATTTACCGTTGGGTTGATTAGGTTCGGTTCTATTTTGATCATACTCCTTGTCTAAGGAGAAGACTTTACCACCCTATCCTCTAAAGGAACGAGATGATTCTTAGGACTCGTTGTCCAGAGTTTGTTTCAGTTTCCCATCGGTTTGTTATCTTGTATAGCGGTTTCTACGTGATCAGAAGATGCAATCAAGATTAGCTCAATTCGCTGTCATCTTCGGTTGAATACCTTTCTTTTAGCTTAGGTTTCCTTTGTAGTTTATACTTATTGCTAAAAATGATTGATATACTTTTTTCTATTGTAGTGAATAATATTTAGATTAATGAAAGTAAGTTTGTTTTAAAAAAAAAAAGAAGACTGCTTTAGAGTTACAATTTCGATACTCATTTTTTCATTCTTTTTAGTTTCTCTTTTCATTAACAAATTGAAGTTTAAACTTTATTATGGATGTTTGAAACTCATTTTGTAAGTCCCCTTAGTCTAATGTTTGATTAAAGGTTCATTAATGTTTTTATATCAGGATGTATGAGTTTCAAATCTCAGCAAACGCGAAATTATGTGATTAATGGAGAAAAATACTTATAAAAGATTTTTAACATGGAACAAGTAGTATCGTCAAGCGTGCATCTCACAGGGCGGCTTAGGATGATGCAATCACGCATGATTGCTCATAAGGTAGGTAGAATTAACGGTTGTAGAAACGTCTGTAATATTTTTCATATTTTGAAATATCATAGCTATATAGCGTTAAACAAACTTATTTTGGATTATTTTTTTGCTGAATGTTCCTTTTTATTTGTATATATGTTTGATAAACTTAGTATGAATAAACGTAGTGGCTAATTCAGTTCTGATTTTTGGCTATTTCGTTTCAAATAATCTATGTAGATTCAATATTTCTAGTAGAAAATATTTGAAACGATTCATATCCAAAATTTTATTTGACCAACATGCGATTTATATACAAACTGACCCGAATGAGCCAGAATCCAATCCACAAAAGAACTTATTTCATCTTTGGAACGGATTACAAAGATCTGATTGCCATAATTAGAGAATCTAAAAGATGGCCAAACTTCTCAACAAAGCCGAAGGAGAAAGAGACACTATAACGAAGATTCCACAACACTAGAATTTCTACATCCCTCGAGAACAAAACAATATTGTTGATTTTTAGCTATGACTACTAGATTTTCCCATGTCGATTTTTATTTTGTTGGTTGTTCTGTTTGACTTCTCACACCACCTCATGTTTGATCAATAGAAATAATGTTGGGAAGCAAGTCAAATTTGCCCCGTCCAACCCGCTCCACTACAAGTTAAATCATTTTTTGATTCAAAAATTTGACCCGTCAAACCCACAAGGAGAAAATACAACATCCTCACTCACTCCGCTTAGTTTAGCGGGTGATGAGCGGATGACGGAACCCGTGGGTAAATAATAAGAAATAATTATTATTTTTTTATTTTAAACAAAAATAATATAAAACTATACGTTTGTAATAAAATATATATTTTTATATCTTTAGTTACTTTTAAAGAAAATCATTTTAAAAAAGAAAGAACTTTGTGGGTCAGCACCTGCTCCGTAACAATTTTTTCGGGTTGCATGATTTAGAAAATATTTTGGAGGTTGTGCGATTTAATTTTGACTGACCCGCACCTGTCCCAAAAAAATAAACTAAACCCACACCCACAAATCAAAATTTCAAGTCATTCGCATTTAACCCGCAGCGGATCAAACGGAGAAGGATCTGTGGGTTTTGATTAAAGTTCTCAGCCCTAAATTGAACGAATATTTTCGTATAAAAAAACAGAGCTCTAATACCGAATAGTAAATTGACAGGTGTGCAAACCCTACGCTTTTTAGAGACAAAAAAAAAAGTGAATGTCTCTCTCATCTTTGAGGGATTCTCTATATCAGTTCTCGGCCACATCAAAATCGAATCTCTCACACTCGTAATTGGGTTAATCAATTGTTTGAAACCCTAACTTATCTGAATGGATATTGGTAATAGAATCCGTACCGACGGAAGAAAAGGAGGATCTTTAGCAATGGAATCGACCGAGATTCCTCCTCCTAAACCGCAACCTGTGGCGGTTCTAACTACAAGCGCGCCTCCTCCCTTCCTGAGCAAGACCTATGACATGGTTGACGATCCCGCTACCGATTTGATTGTGTCGTGGAGTGCTAAAAACAACAGTTTTATCGTGTCGGATCAACCACAATTCGAAAAAGATCTTCTTCCCAAGAACTTCGAGCACAATAATTTCTCCAGCTACGTCAGGCAGCTTAACACCTACTCCCTTTGTTTTATAATAAGTGTCATTCTAACCATTTTTCCTTGTTCTATAAAAAGTGTCACTTTATAATTCCAATGCAAAATATACTTACTTTCAGCTGAAAATTAATTGCAAACTACATTGATTTTATAAATAATTTTATTTATCTACAATACTATTGGTCAAAGAGATGTAATTAATAACAATTTACATATATTTCATACACTTTCTTAATCTGTGTGAAAATGTAATAGTGACACTTATTCAATAACGGAGGGAGTATGTAATTTTCATCATTACCCTTGGTTCAGTTTCTTAAGGCCTTGATGGAATTTTGTTTCATTTGTTGTTGCCATTTCTTACTGAGAAGAGGTTGTGTCTAGCTTCTGTTATGTTTTGTTTGATAGGACATAAACTAGTGGGCAAGGGGCATTTTTTGAAATTAAAATCAGTTCAATAGTGCACTTAAATGTTTCAATTTGGAAATGTGAAAGTGAGATAAAGATGTAACCTTTGATGTCTGTTTGAGTCCGTCTTGTTATTAGGTTGGTTTAGTAATAGTCGAATATTTTAATGAATCTTCCTGAATTTTTCTCAGCATCATAAACGAGAAGAAAGAAAGAAAGAAGAAAAACGGAAAAAGAGAGCACGTCTCATGTTGATCATGACCTGCGTGCAAGGTTATCAACGTTCTAAACTTATTGTAAATGAGTCGAGGTTTAATGGAGAGAGAAACTCTCTGAAAACCTAAAAAGCCAACATGATCAATAGTGCATGGAGTAGAAAGTAGAAACAAGATCATAAGTAGGGGGTTCGGTGATCCAATATGCGTGTTGTTATTAGTATGACTTTACATCTTTTATCTGGCTTGTTATTAGTTACGGAATCATAGAGTTGCTCTGTGCATTTGCATTTAGGTTATGTAGTTATCTCCTCATATAGGCTGGATGGAATTTCTGTTGCATATATAAACTTTGGTCTCAATGAAGAGCTTGAGAGGCTTAAAAGAGATAAGAATGTCCTTCTGCAACAACTCGTCAGGTTAAGGCAGCAGCAACAATCCACTGATAACCAACTCTAAACGATGGTTCAGCGTCTCCAGGGCATGGAGACTCGGCAACAACAGTTAATGTCATTCCTTGCAAAGGCAGTACAAAGCCCTCATTTTCTATCTCAGTTCTTACAGCAGCGGAACCAGCAAAACGAGAGTAGTAGGTGAATCAGTGATACCAGTAAGAAGCGGAGATTCAAGCGAGATGGCATTGTCAGTGATAAGGATTCTACTTCTCCCGATGGACAAATAGTGAAGTATCAACCTCCAATGCACGAGCAAGAAAAGGCAGTGTTTAGTCAGCTTATGAAGATGGAACCTTGCAAAGGCGGCGTTGATTGTTTCCTTAAAGGCGACTGTACTTGTACTACTACAGAAGGCACAGAGATTGAGATTTCATTAAACAACGTGGCCGGTATAACTCTTCAAAAGATGCCAACAGCTTCTGAGATACAATCATCATCACCAAGTGGAGCAACTCCTGAAAATGTTACAGTAGCTGAGTTTTCAACACCTGACGAATAAATTCCTTCACCTGATGATCTATCTCTACCCTAATTGTCTCATATGCTACCAGAGAATATCAGCGAGATGTGTAACGACCCGCTCCCGGAGTATTTTTAAATTCGAAGGAAATAAATCGCGAGAGGTTTAGTTGTACAAGGAGCATATTTTCTAAGTGTGGAAAAACTTGTATTCATGAGGGTTGGAAGAATGAGCCACATTTTTGACTAAGTGTCGGATGTTCGGAAAACACATAGAGCGATCGGAGTATAAGCAAGGTATCGAGGGACCATGAAGCCAATTAAGAAAAGTTCGGTCCTTCGAGAATGCGGGTTCCAAGTAAGGCAAGTTGACTAGTCATTATTGACGGGATTATACAAAAGGAAGGTCGGGTTGGCAGGAGTCATATAAGGAAATAATTGTAGATCATTCAAGTCTTTAAGGGCAAGTTTTGACCAAGCCGATTAAGGAAACTGCACTTAGTTCTCGCCTTGGTGAGCAAGTCTAAGGGTATTATAAAAGGGACCTCCAGCTCTTAGTTTTGGACACAGCTCAAAGCAAGTCCTAGAGAGAGGTCAGAGCAAGAACGCAGTTCTAGAGAGAGAGTTGGGAAAGAGAGGATCCAGCAAGGAGGACCGTAGGAACCTTCGCCGGAAAATGCAGCTGAGTTCAGAGTCTTCGATCTTTTAAGATCAATTCAGGTGAGGATGTGATTCGTGACAGTTCAATAAAGATTGTTTTGCCTATTTGATTCCTTAGAATCGAATTGTTCTTGGATAGAATTATGGTAAGTTCGTTCATAATGTTCTTAGGAAAAATGTGTGATGAAATTGTTTATGGAAAGTTCGTTCTTCATTCTTCGAGATAGTTCTCAAGGATCGAAGAACGTTCATACATTCATAGGATATTTGCATGATAGATTGTGTGAAAAGATGTTATGTTTTATTGAGATGTTTACGTGAAATACTTAGATTTGATCCGACAAGAATTGAAATGTTAGATTGAAAATGTTATAGAAACAAAGTGAGAATTGAAGTAATTTAAGGAAAGTACGCGATTAGAAGAACGTGATTAAGTTAAGGAAATTATGCTTTGGCTTCGGCCGTGTATGCTGGCTTCGGCCGTTATGGACCTTCGGGTCGCAGGTTGGCTTCGGCCACAGGTTTGGCTACGGCCGTAATGGACCGACGGGTCGCAGGTTTGGCTTCGGCCGCAGGTACGGCTACGGCCGCAGGTACGGCTACGGCCGCAGGTTGGCTACGGGCATAGGTTGGCTTCAGCCAAAGGTTTGGCTACGGACAAAGTCTGATGGACCTTCAGGTGGAAATTTTAGGAAATGTTAAAGTAAAGGAATGATAGAACCGGATGTTAGGTTGTTTGTTTGAATGCATGAAAATGGATAAGTAATAGGAAAAATGGCTAAGTAAGAAATGAGGGAAAACTGAATGCTAAGTTGATAGAATGGGACTGCTAGGTTGGAATGGGGAATTTGATTGATTAATTATTGGACTGTAGTGGGCGGTATTGAGCGTCCTCACTGAGTACTTTTGTATGCTCATGCCTCCTTTTGTGATGCAGGTGACGAGTAGTTGTTTGGACCGGAGCGCGGGACGATGAAGACCATCGGGACGGGGTATTTAGTATTGGAATTGTTATGGGATTTTCATGGGAATGTTTACGAGTCTTATTTCATATGATTATGATATATTGACTCGGATTTATTATTAAAACTACAATATTTAATTACGTTACTTAATGAAAGATTTCCAAATTATTTTTACTTAGAATTTATCTTACGACTTCGCAAAGATTTCTGGGTTGAGGTGTTTCAAGATACCTCCTCGGAATATCTTGGAAACAAATGAGAAAGGTTTTAGTCCTATCTTAGATTCAGATCTGTTCATCGATGGTGATTTACCCTTTGACATTGACGACATTCTGAGGGATCCCGATTTAGAACCTTCATTAGTGGTTGATGATGATTACGTTTCACTCTTTGAAGACATTATCATGTCCAACTCGGTTCCAGATGATATGGATGTAACACCAGTGGATCCTAGAACCAAGGACAGTGAGACAGAGCAGAAACAGATGAATAATCTGACTCAACAAATGGGTTCCTCTCGCCTAAAACCATAGATCTCTTGAGGTAACTAAGATAACTTTACTAGTTTATCAATCATACATAAAAAACTCTATTATCTGCTTATAATATCTTCATAATTTTTGGGTCCCTTCAAGCAAAATCCTTGATTTTGGAAGTTTTGGAAGTCTTTGGAAGCAACACTAAACTATTATTTTCCATAGCAACATTTCATGCACTGACAATTTTATTTCTTTCTTCTTATATCAAACTTCCTTACAAGTATACATTTACACATTCTATAAAGGTGTGGGGGATCTATGTCCAAGTTTCAATCTATTGTTTATTTTTTCTGCCCAGTTTGTAGAAGAAGAGCTAAGTGAACTTGAGGTCAACATAATATCCTATATAGAGATGTCAAATGGGCGGGCTGGACTTATTTAGGTGTGTCCAAATAGGCGGTGTTTTTGGGTGAAGCCCAAATAGGATTATATCAAAATAGGGCCATAACCAAATATGATCATGACCGGTTAGCTTGTCCATGGAACCCATACGTCCACTTAATGTAAAAAGTATAATTTTCAATTTAAAAGATGTAAAAATTCTAAATTATATATATATATATATATATATATATATATAACATCTTAAACTTCATGTTTTACAAATGATACTTAGATTTAAACTTCATGTTTTACAAATGATAATTAGATTTAAACTTCATGTTTTACAAAAATGCTTAAACTTAGAGTTAAATTTTATGTATTACAAAAGATACTTAAACTTAGAGTTAACATGCTTCATTTCTTTACTTAATCTCACTTTCTTCTCTTCTTTTTTTCACCTTCAAATTCACTTTCCTTGTCTTCTTCTTCAGAATCACCTAACATAAACAGAGAAATGGTAAGCAAAATCATCACAAACGAATGAGATATTCAGCAACCTAAACAGAGATATTTAGCAACAGGGACAAGTGAATAAGTCAATCCATAATGTCTAATTAGTTAAACATGCAAGCAAATCAGTATAAAAATCACAACAGCCAAGTAAAGAGACATATCAACAAATATTTTAGTATAAAAGTCAGTATAAAATCAGAAAACTTACTCATCACTTCAAACCCGTGCAGTCAATTTCTTACACATATGAGAGCTTGTAAATTTGACGGAAGAAGTCGGCTCCTATACTTACTAAGAACACATCTTCCAACACTGAATGAAGACTCAGAAGACATAGTTGTAATGAGAATGCAAAGAACATCACACACCATGCGAGACCGAGACAACTCTTTAAACAGGGTTGAGCTCCCGTGACTCAAGTCGTTAGCTGACGACACATAAAAAAAGATAAGATTTTTTTCCCAATTTATTTAACCCTGGACATTGTACATATTTGGGCTGTCCATGATCATTTGGTTTATCCCGTTTTATCCATGGACGTATTTGAGCATCACCCATTTGGACAAATCGTTTTTTTGGGGCAAATATGGCTATGTCCATTTCAGTCCATAACTATTTGGACACGAACGACCCATAGACAACATGCCCATTTGACATCAATAATCATATGTTTCTATTGTTCATTATTAAATCCTACTTTGCACCTTTAAATATATACAAGGAAACATTTCAAACTACTAAGTTTAGGTTACTAAATTTTTTAAAAAGATTAAAAGAAAACTTACCCAGTAATTAATTTGAGCAAAACTAAAATGTTTCAAAAGAAAATAATGAATCTTGAGACCAAACCGAAAACCTAATAGTCAGACCACTCACTCTCCAGATAAAAAGGAACAAAACTTGTGAGAGACTGACTCTACTAGCCTACTACTATCTGTGTTTCCACAAAAGGATGATGAAGAAGCTCTTCCACAGTGCCTCTCTTCCTCCAGTCCTTCTCCAAACATCTCCCAACAAAATCTCTAAACTCCGAGGAACCACTCACTGGAATCTCCACTTTCTCATTACAACAAATCGCACAAACCAGAGCCGCCCAATCCGGTTTATCTCCAACTTTAGTCAATGGATACCTCCCAAGGTAACACTCAAGAACTACAACACCTAAAGACCACACATCCCCTGCAAAACCAACTTCTTCAAAACCCCATTTCTCTGGATCCACACGTTCAGGACTCATATACGCACATGTCCCGCTCGAACCATAGTCTCCTCCGGCTACAATCCGGCTCGCACCAAAATCCGCAATCTTGACCTCTCCATTCGCGTTAATGAGTAGATTCGAAGGCTTTATGTCTCCATGGACTATTCTCATTTCTTGAAGATGACGTAACCCTTGGAGGATTCTGTTAGCGAGAGTGGATATCACCGCTTCAGGGAAAACGTGACCAGCAAGCAACGCGTCTTGAAGAGACCCTTTCTCCATGAGCTCCATCACGAAACAGAGATTGGATGAGTTAGCAAAAATGGCATAGCATTTTACGATGAAGCTTGACTCGATTCTCATGAGAATGTCAGCTTTAAGAGTAGTGATGCTGAGATCTGACCGGATGAGTTTTAATGCGTAGAGAGCTGTGGTTCTCCGGTGACGGGTTTTGTAAACCGTCCCGTCGGTTCCTTGTCCTAAAACGGTGAGTTTCTCTAGATCGTTCAAGGTTTGAACCGGTGGTGATGAGTCAGAGCTTGATGATGATGATGATGATGTGTATCCGGCGATTACGTAGTATTGTGGTGGTGGAATAGAGAGTGTGAGTGGTTCTTGGTGACGTCTCTCTCTCACAACTGACATCTACTTTGTTATTTTTCACTTGTGGTTTTCAAGTTCAAGGTTGCATAACGAGCTTTGTTTTTTTTTTTGTTAAATACATGAAAAAGATCTTGATGATGATGATCTCATTGTATGACACTTGTCATAGTCAGTTTTAACAAACTCAAACATTTGTGGTTTTCAGGTAGTGGTGATCAGTTTGTTTCTAAAATATTACAGGATAAAAATAGGTCACTAGTTTTTTGAGACTTTAATACATTTGGTATTTTTCTCTTTTCCCCGTACATCTAGGAAGAATCTTATTCTTTGTTATACTTAGGAAGATGATAATAGGCAACTTAGGGACTAGTTGAAACATTACGGTTGCGACAGGAGTTTTGTGGATGTGGGTAGTTGTTGTTTTTATCGTTATTAAATGATTTGTAAGACTAGTATAACGGTTAGATATTGGTATGTTTGCGAAATATTTATAACTGGTTGATTATGAGATACTGCGGCAGTTTAATAATAAATTACCAATGTTAACACAATTTGACATTATAAAATTATCAAAGGCATATTATTGTGATAAAATATAATAATTATTGATATAATATAATATGATTATGAGAAATACTTTAAGATAGACCTAAAAGAATTTTCGTCATCAAAATAGTCTTCAAAAAGAAAAATAAACAAAATAGACTTTATTAAAAGGTGTCAATATACATTTATATCATTTGGGTTAACTAATCTATACTTATAGTTTAGAGTTATAGAGTGAAGTTTTGGATGTGAGGTTTAAACTTAAGAAAATAAAAAAATATATATTACAATTTTCAAAATAAAAGTCTATTTTGATCTTTTTTCTCATTCAGAAGTTTTTTATGATAAAAACTTTAAAAATGACTATCTGAGAGATTTTCTCTATACTTATTAATAAAATATAATTAAATAATAATATCATATTTATTTATTTTTTAAATTTAGATGAAATTTATAATTTTAATAAAATTTGTTTTGAATATTTTTATGAAAATTTTTAAAAGATTTTTTTCGTTTATATATGTATAAATATTAATTTTAAAAATTATAGTGAATACTCTTAGTTTAAAGTTTTTACAAAATACTTTATGATATTATTTGTGAACTTAAATTTTAATATAAATGTGTATATATATATATATATATATATTTATTTCTAATATTTCCATTTAAAATTTTATTAAAATTTTAAAATACTTTAGAAAATATTTTTATATTTACTTATCCAACGGTAGAGGGAACCAGATTTTAATTATAAGATGTTCAGAGTGGTTTGAAGCGATATATAATGTCTATGCCAACAACCACTATCAACGGTAAAAATTGTGTTTGCGAGTGGTACAGTAAAAACCAGTCATACCCTTAAACTTTTCATCAAAAAATATGAATACTATGTTTCTTTTAATATGATTATTGTCAGAAATTTTAAACTTTCAAGTGCTACTTTGTTTTGTTAAAAGACAATAAAGATATGCAGTGATTTTTACTGTTTTTTTTTGTAATATATGCTATAAACATATATTGTGGCCTAAAATCGTTTGACAAAAACAATTAAACACCATTAAAATAGCTACACAAACTGACTCCTTTTACAAGCGGTTGAAAGACAAGAAAGTAGAGGGAATATATACAGACACAAGTATAGCTTCCAAGTTCAAACACTCAAGAATTCTATGTCCAAAAACCACACTTCTCTTGAATGTTTCAACCACGATTGTGTTTTCAGGCGATCTCATGCAGCGAGTACTATGACAACGATGAGTAGAACGATACCAAATATCACCATAAGTAAGCACATCTGTATAATAACCATAACGTAAGAAAAAAGGTAGTAAGGAACATGAAGACCGACAAAAAAGTAAAGTGTATGAAAGCGAAACTTTGTTATTCCCTTTTCTTTTTACCAGAGACGAGTTTGATCGTTGTGTTCTTGAGGCTTTCACCAGATGAGACTTTCCCTGAGCTGTTGCGGAATGTGCATTCTCGACATGGCTACCAATATCATCTGCATGAAACAGACTTTTTAAGAAGCGGTTACTAAAGAATTCTTGGTATTTACAATTTTGATTTGCTTGAGAGTTAGAGAGATTTGCCTATCATGGCTCCTTGGTCGTGAACCAACACCGCAAGATCTTTGAAAATCTCGTTTACTTCTCCGATTTGCTGCTGAACTTCCTGTATTCCCTGTTCTCTTTCCTCTATCACTGCTTCGTTGAAGGATATTTCGTTGTCAACGAACACAACTTGTTGCCTACAGATGCAAAAAAAGAGAGGTCACAAAGCATGAACGCATGAGTTTATTAACAGAGAGATATGCAGCGCAGAATTTACTAACCTTCTAGATTCCATGAGAGCACGCTGCTCTTGTGATCTATCATAGCCAATGTCTATTTCACTGTGGTACAGAAAATATAAATAATAACATCAAGCTGGATGTAAGAACACGGGATGTTATTCCTGTGAAGACCTACCAGTCAAGAGAGTTACAGATAAAGTAGACAAAAAGTCAACAACCAGTTTGCTTGCAAGAAACAAAAAAGGTGGAGCTATCAATCCATTTAAGAGGGTAGAGACTAAAGGTTTCTGATATTACATTCACTGTTGAAGTTATAATGAAACTAACTCAGCTTCTTATGCTTCAGATTGAACATTACCTTGAAGAAAGATCGCCTTTTGGATCAAAAGGAGTGTAAGTATTTTCCCTTTCAGCAGCAATCCGCTGAGCCTTCTGGAACTCTTTAAGCACTGCTTCGAAATCCTTTGCAAGCTTAGCATCTGCGATCTTCTTACTTTGCTGCAGCAATAGGTCCAAATCTTCCAAATGAGTGAATGAAAACAGACAAAACATCTTTCTAACTCGAGACAACAACACTTACAGAAACATCTCGCTGATGATCAGTTTCGCTAGCTTCTTTAAGTTTCTCCGAAGTGTCCTTTACCAACTGCCCAATATGTAACCTTGTCTTCTGCCTGAACAGACAAAGCAATTCTAATTCCTAATAACTCCAACATGGGTTTTGCCTCATAGACAAGATCAAGGGAAGACATGAAGAACCAATTGAGTAAAGCCCCAAGCTTTTGGCGGATTTTAACATATGAGAAACAAACCCATAAGATGTTTTCATAAAACCCTAAGATCAAGACGAGACTCACAGCTTGTCACGGAGCTCCGGAGTATCCTTAGGCGTGCCGAGAGTATTAACAAGGCGCTGGAAGGTAGAAACGGCCGTGTTGACCTGAAAGATGCCAGACGCCACCGCTTGTGTTCCTCCCTCCTTGTTGCCGTTGATCAAGTTCCTTTGCGATCTCAACGGCGTCCCCGCTTCCAAATCCTGAAAGCTCATTTCTTTGATTGAGACAAAAACTAAGAGAATCTTACAAACGTTGTTGTACAGAGGATTTAAAGGTTCTGTTGGAAGATTTAAGTAAAATGAAATTCGAAATTGCTTCCAAGAGAGGATATAGAAACGAATTTTTATTTATTTATGATCTTTTATCCAAGTCGTAAAAGACACGTGAAGGCAGTGAAAGAAGCAAGAACACGAGAACTTGTCTACGCCTGCCTTCATCTGGGCTCTTAACATATCCAGTTTCATATTGGGCCATTTAGCCCATATTTGAACATT
The DNA here is from genome assembly GCA_905132885.1 of Moricandia moricandioides. Lineage (NCBI taxonomy): Eukaryota > Viridiplantae > Streptophyta > Magnoliopsida > Brassicales > Brassicaceae > Moricandia > Moricandia moricandioides. Next base: position 66 of record CAJHQQ010000618.1, on the reverse strand, counting down.
TACTTCAACTTTAAAAACAATTACATCTAATTTCCCACATTTATTGAAATTTAAGCATCAGTTTCT